>BLSH010297297.1:244666-264350 GCA_018402905.1 Glandirana rugosa | reverse complement strand
CGTCAGACAGCTCCTTTGTCTTTACCATTGTCACACATGAAGAGGGAATAACAGGTGGCTTTTTATAAAACCAAAATGTTCATTTATTGGCTAATTTGGGTCACATGGGTGGAGGCAATTCATCACAGGTGATCCTCATTTGAGATCTGCAACAGGTTAGCCAAATTGGGTTTCCATACTGATTTGCAGCAAAGGGTGCCAATACCACTGACAAGGCAAGCATTATGGTTTTCTCTGTTTTCCTCATAATGTTTATCTTTTTAAATGTTATTTATCATTTACAGTTTTTTGTCAAACACAAGCTATCTGTAGTAATATGTTGGTTAATTTGATACATTTCCTTCAGTAGATATTCCACAATATGTACATAAACTTCATGGGTGCCAATAATGGTGAGCAGGACTGTAACAACTGCACATAGGAACACTGTTTTATGGGTTTCACACCAATGAGCTTGCTCTGTCCCACCAGTAATGCCCACTGAGCATACAACGAGCTTGTTATGAATTGTTCCTGTTAATTTTTAGGAATGTCATGTAGGAATATCATATATAAAATATAATACTGTGCTATAAGGTATCCTTTAAAACAAACAAAAACCCATTGAAAAGGGGGGGGGGGGGGTGGTCATCAGCAGCTTTAAACCACAACAAAAGAATTATGACAATTTAATTCTACTTAAGCTGTGCTTAACCCAATAAGTTAAATATCAACACACAGACTATATATATCAGATATTACATTTGCAATGATAGATCCATATACTTGTATTAAATGCTGATTGATCTGCATCTAATGTACCATAATTAGTCAAAGCAACCTAGAGATGTAGTCATCCAGTACAATAAATAAAATACAAAAGTATTATGTTCAGACAATCACTTAGTGTTTAAGTAGTTAATACGTCCTATTGGATAAAAAGTAGGAAGTCCTTGCAAGAATATTGCAACCCCACAACACAGTGGAAGAAAAAAAACACCAGACATGCCAGCACACCACACAAGTGTATATCCTCCACCAGAGATAGTAAACTGCTCACCAGAGGGGCATGGAAATCTCACTATAGGCCAATCACCCTGCCAGGGCCCCTTCTGGGGATGAAAATGTTCTTTCCTCTGGATTTTGTCAGTTAGAAGGCTATCACTCCACTCGTTCAGTTATGCATGGGGGATATAGAAACACTCCACATAGCTTAACTCTGTTAAAATAAACATTTATTAAACATTCAATTATATGCACTTACATTTAGAGATATTTTGAATCGCAGTACACTGTGTAAAAATGCCAGCCGGCGGTACATCCAAACAAGTCCATGGGCAATGACGTCAGCACATCCTCCCTAACGTACGTTTCATCGTGGACAGACGTTGTCAAAGGGATAAGGACGCGCTGCTGACGATTCGCCCTTTATAGTAACACTTGATGTGACTCCTATAACAGGAAGGCGGTCACCCGCCATATCAACTAAGGGTAATGCCCTCTTTCTAATTCTAATTCACTGACATTCATTGTGTGAAAAGAATACGTTAATAAATATAAGTCCGGTCTCAAAGGTCGCTATGCTTATTGATTTAAAAGTGAGAATAAACTCACATTCTTCTATGGATAGAGGTATTTCCCTTCATATAAAAATTAAACTAAAAATTGTTGAAATATACCTTATATCTCTATATCACCCACCCTTACAAATATATTTTAACCACTTCAATACAGGACATTTATACCCCCTTCCTGCCCAGTCGAATTTTCAGCTTTCAGCGCTCTCACACTTTGAATGACAATTACTCTCTCATGCTACACTGTACCCAAACAAAATTTTTATCTTTTTTTTTCACACAAATAGAGCTTTCTTTTGGTGGTATTTAAGAACCTCTGGGTTTTTTATTTTTTGCGACATAAGTGAAAAAAGTGCAAACATTTTGAAAAAAAAAACACTTTTTTTTAGTTTCTGTGATAAAATTTTGCAAATAAGTAATTTTTGTTTATAAATTTGGGTCAAAACCTATACTGCTACCTATCTTTGGTAAAAATAACCCAAATAAGTGTATATTATTTGGTCTGTGTGAAAGTTATAGAATCTCTACAAGCTATGGTGCCAATCATTGAAAATTGATCACACCTGATGCACTGATGCCTATCTCATTTCTTGAGGCCCTGAAATGTCTGGAATGTACAAATACCCCCCAAATTACCCCCCAAATTACCCCCACAATTCTTAGGAAAATTACACAAAGTTTTACACAAATTTTACACAAAGTGGTCAATTTATAAGATATTTCTAACACATAGCATGTACATAGTAAAAATTACCCCCCAAAATATATTCTGCTACTCATTCTGAGTATGGCGATACCACATATGTGAGACTTTTACACAGCCTGGCCACATAGAGTGGTCCAACATGCAGAGAGCACCGTCAGGCATTCTAGGAGCAGAAATTTCACATCTAATTTCCTAACCACCTATTACACTTTTGAAGGCCCTGGAGCACCAGGACAATGGAATTACCCACAAAATGACCCCATTTTGGAAAGCAAACACCGCAACATATATTGTATTAGGCATTATGAGTCTTTTCTACGGTTCATTTTTTTCCACAAGTTTTCAAAAAACGTGGAAAGAAAATGAAAACGCTTTTATTTTTACACAAAGTGGTCAATTTATAAGATATTTCTAACACATAGCATGTACATAGCAAAAATTAACCCCCAAAATATATTCTGCTACTCGTCCTGAGTATGGCGATACCACATGTGTGAGACTTTTTCACACCCTGGCCACATACAGATGCTGAACATGCAGGGAGCACCGTCAGGCGTTCTAGGAGCATAAATTACACATAAAATTTAATTCATACCTATCACACTTTTGAAGGCCCTGGAGCACCAGGACAGTGGAATTAACCACAAAATGACCCCATTTTGGAAAGCAAACACCCGAGGTATATTCTATGAGGCATGGGCTTCAGATAGGTACTCGGGTACTCTGATGGGCTGCAGATAGGTACTCAGGTATTCTGATGGGTTGCAGATAGGTACTCGGGTACTTTGATGGGCTGGAGACAGGTACTCAGGTAATCTGATGGACTGGTAAAAGGTACTTGGGTACTCTGATGAGGCTGCAGATAGGTACTCGGTTACTCAGATGGGTTGGTGACAGGTACTTGGGTAATCTGAAGGGCAGGTGACAGGTACTCGGGTACTCTGATGGGCTGGTGACAGGTACTCGGGTACTCAGGTGGGCAGGTGACAGGTACTCGGGTACTCAGGTGGGCAGGTGACAGGTACTCGGGTATGCTGATGGGCTGGTGACAGGTACTTGGGTACTCAGATGGGCAGGTGACAGGTATTCTGGTACGCTGATGGTCTGGTGACAGGTACTCGGCTACGCTGATGGTCTGGTGACAGGTACTCGGGTACTCTAATGGGCAGGTGACAGGTACTTGGGTACTTTGCTGGGCTGGTGACAGGTATTCAGTTTCTCTGATGGGCAGGTGACAGGTACTCGAGTACTCTGATGGGCTGGTTACAGGTACTTTGGTACTCAGATGGGTTGGTGACAGGTACTCTGGTACGCTGATGGGCTGGTGACAGGTACTCTTTTACTCTGATGGGCAGGTGACAGGTACTCGGGTACTCTGATGGGCAGGTGACAGGTACTTGGGTACTCTGATGGGCAGGTGACAGGTACTCGGGTACTCTGATGGGCTGGTGACAGGTACTCGGGTGCTCTGATGGGCAGGTGACAGGTACTCAGGTACTTTGATGGGTTGGTGACAGGTACTCGGGTACTTTGATGGGATGGTGACATGTACTCGGGTACTCTGATGGGATGGTGACAGGTAATCAGGTACTCAGATGGGTTGATGACAGGTATTTGGGTACTCAGATGGGTTGGTGACAGGTACTCGGGTACTCAGATGGGATGGTTACAGGTACTCAGGTACTCAGATGGGCAGGTGACAGGTACTCGGGTACTTTGATGGGCAGGTGACAGGTACTCGGGTACTTTGATGGACAGGTGACAGATACTCGGGTACTTTGATGGACAGGTGACAGGTACTCAGGTACTTTGATGGAAAAGTAACAGGTACTTGGGTACGTTGATGGACAGGTGACATGTACTCGGGTACTTTGATGGACAGGTGACATGTATTCGGGTACTTTGATGGACAGGTAACAGGTACTCAGGTACTTTGATGGGCAGGTGACAGGTAATCGGGTACTTTGATGGACAGATGACAAGTACTCTGATGGGCTGTGACAGGTACTTTTATGGGGAGGTGACAGGTCCTCTTTATTAGGGGGGTGAGCAGTGTGCTTGGTGTACACAGTAGGCGGTAACAAGCTGTTAACGCAATCTCCCTCTCACACACGATCGGTGTGTGACAGGGAGAACAGCGGTAACAGCTCGTTACCGCGGTTTGTTTACATCACATGACTGGCTGTGATTGACACAGCCAGTCACGTGGTAAAGAGCCTATTCTATTGGCTCTTTACACTGATTGGAGCTGGGCTTTGTTCGAGGGACAAGCCTCAGCCCTGATCGCCGTACTGGGCGCCCCCAGGGGCACGCACGAGCGGCGTGTACGAGGAGGTCGGTAGTGACCGGCTGTGATTGGACACAGCCGGTCACGTGGTGAAGAGCCAATTTTATTGGCTCTTTACCCCGATCGAGGGGGGGCTGTGTCCCGAGGGACAAAATCGATCCGCGATCGCCGCGCTGCGGGCTCCCAGGGGTCTGCAGTAGCGGCGAGAAGGGAAAGACGTCATATGGCATCGTCCCGGATCGAAGGAGGTTCCCTGCCGACGTCATTTTACAATGACTCGGTAGAGAACGGGTTAAATAACGGGGGAATCAAGATAACCGTATTGTCCCAAATCTATACTGCCCCCCTAAGTACGATTATTGTAGACAGTTAGCCCCCCTAAAATTACACCAGGCCCAACCAATATTTTATTTATACTTAACCACATACGGTGGTGGAACTCAATCCTAATCACCCCTCATTTGCTTATGCCCACTTAAAAGTTCTAAAAAGCAATATATGCAGGTGTCCGCCTTCGCTGTCACCGACTAACATGCATGGCATTGTATAAGGTGCACAAAGTATTATAAATTATAATATACCATAGTAATTATTAAATATGCAAGTAGGCCCCAAGTATTATTCTACCCGCATGATATTACTTAATTTACTTCAATAATTGTCGATAAATGCGTTGGTATCCACATCAATGTTTAATCCAAAAGGGGTGAAGGTTTTAACTCTATATATCCATGACATTTCTAGCCTTGATATCCCTCGTACTAGGGGGCTCCCTCTCCAATGGGGCTCATACTTATCTATCCCCACGAACAAGGTACCCGAAGGATCTCGATGATGAACTTCACGATAATGCCTAGAGAGGGAATGGTTCCTAAATCTTTTTATAATATTTGTAATGTGCTCATTGAGCCTAACCTGTAGGGGGCGATATATTGCAACCCACACGGACATTGGATCAGATAGACTACTCCCTTGGTGGTACAGGTAATAAAATAATTTATCTTAAACACTCGGGAGGTTGCTCTGGAGGTAAGTTATTCTACCTTTCTTCCTGTGTGGTTATTATATGAGCATATTCTGCATTTTTTACATTTAAAAAACCTCTTCAAGTTATGAAAAAAACTTATTCTAGAGGTTGGGGGGTCTATGATATTAGGAGCTATAGAATGTCTCAAAGAAGGGGCTCCTCTGAAGACCACCGCTGGCCTTTCAGGAAGAGCTTCTCCCAAAACCCTGTCATTTTTTAATATATGCCAGAGCCGAGATATAATTTGTTTAATTTTCTTAAACTGGCATGAATAGGTAGTAATAAAAGGGATAGATAGATTAGAGGAATCTTCAATAGTTCTAGACCTTACTTTAATAAGTTCAGTCCTATCGAGAGAGGTTACGTGGTCCAAAACTACTTTTAATTCTTTATCATCATAACTAGAGTTGAGCGAACCCGAACTGTAAAGTTCGTGTCCTTACCGAACTTTGGGGTGTCCGTGACCCGGACCCGAACCCAGACATTTGAAAAAAAGTTTGGTCACGCATGTTGAATAGCTGCAGGGCCGCCAATCAACAAGCGTTTCACTGGTTTGTCCTTAGAAGCCATCACAGCCATGCCTACTAATGGCATGGCTGTGATTGGCCAGTGCATCATGTGACCCAGCCTCTTTATAAGCTGGAGTCACTTAGTGCTGCATGTCACATGCTCTCTGGGTAGTGTAGGGAGAGGATGCTGCCGGCGCTGTGAGGGACAGATTGCAGATATAATAACATATCATCCTGCATTACAGAACAATCTGATTGTGGACTAAGTAGAGATTACGACTATTACTGCTTTTAGGGACACATTGCAGATCTAATAACATCTCATCCTGCATTACAGAATGATCTGACTGGACTAGGTAGAGTCTACTGCTTAGAGGGACAGATTATTGTTCTAAAATCATCTTCTAGTTCTATAGGGTCAGGTTCCTGCTGTTGCTGTAAGGGACAGATTATTGTTCTAAAATCATTGCCTACTCCTATAGGGTCAGGTTCCTGCTGTTGCTGTAAGGGACAGATTATTGTTCTAAAATCATTGCCTAATCCTATAGGGTCAGGTTCCTGCTGTTGATGTAAGGGACAGATTATTGTTCTAAAATCATTTTACTTCCTTTTGCAGCCCTCTAGCACTTTCCAGGACTTTTTTACAGTCATTTTTGTGCCGAAAAGTTTGGGTCCCCATTGACTTCAATGGGGTTCGGGATAAAGTTCGGGTCAAGTTCGGTACCGAACTTGGACTTTTTCTCGAAGTTCGGCCGAAGCCACCAAACACGAACATCCAGGTGTTCGCTCAACTCTAATCATAACCTTTTTGTATGAATATAGTGGTTAGAACCTCAGCTTGTGCCAAAAATTCCTCATGTCTAGAACAATTCTTGCATAAGCGCATATATTGGCTCAGGGGAACACCCCTAAGACAGGGTGCATGGTGACAGCTGTCTAGGGGTATAAAAGCATTGCGATCTGTCGCCTTACAAAAAGTAGATTCACAAACGCTCCTTCGCAAATCTTGATCGTTAGGTCAAGATAATATACCTCTGTTTGGCTAGCCTTGAACTTCAATTCTATCCCCTTACAGTTAGAATTGAGACTTCCAAAAAAATCTTCCAAGCTAGCTCTCTCTCTTCATGGCCCATTGGGAGGATGACGTCGTCTATGGCCGGAATATTCCTCAGCTGAAGCTTTGGGCTAAGTATATAGATGACGTCCTCCTCCTATGGGAAGGTGACCGAGCTAGCTTGGAAGATTTTTTTAGAAGTCTCAATTCTAACTGTAAGGGGATAGAATTGAAGTTCGGGGCTAGCCAAACGGAGGTACATTATCTTGACCTAATGATCAAGATTTGTGAAGGAGCGTTTGTGACATCTACTTTTTTTAAGGCAACAGATCGCAATGCTTTTATACCCCTAGACAGCTGTCACCATGCACCCTGGCTTAGGGGTGTTCCCCTGAGCCAATATATGCACTTACGCAAGAATTGTTCTAGACATGAGGAATTTTTGGCACAAGCTTAGGTTCTAACCACTTGATTCATACAAAAAGGTTATGATGATAAAGAATTAAAAGTAGTTTTGGACCACGTATCCTCTCTCGATAGGACTGAACTTATTAAAGTAAGGTCTAGATCTATTGAAGATTCCTCTAATGCATCTATCCCTTTTATTACCACCTATTCGTGCCAGTTTAAGAAAATTAAACAAATTATATCTCGGCACTGGCATATATTAAAAAGTGACAGGGTTTTGGGAGAAGCTCTTCCTGAAAAGCCAGCGAAGGTCTTCAGAGAAGCCCATTCTTTGAGACATTCTATAGCTCACACAGGAAGAAAGGTAGAACAATTTACCTCCAGAGCAACCTCCCGAGTGTTTAAGATAAATTCTTTTATTACCTGTACCACCAAGGGAGAAGTCTATCTGATCCAATGTCCGTGTGGGTTGCAATATATCGGTAGGACCAAACGCCCCCTACAGGTTAGGCTCAATGAGCATATTACAAATAT
This sequence comes from Glandirana rugosa, assembly GCA_018402905.1. NCBI lineage: Eukaryota > Metazoa > Chordata > Amphibia > Anura > Ranidae > Glandirana > Glandirana rugosa. The sequence goes on along the minus strand of BLSH010297297.1, from coordinate 256,269 downwards.
TATGAAACGATTTAGGAACCATTCCCTCTCTAGGCATTATCGTGAAGTTCATCATCGAGATCCTTCGGGTACCTTGTTCGTGGGGATAGATAAGTATGAGCCCCATTGGAGAGGGAGCCCCCTAGTACGAGTGATATCAAGGCTAGAAATGTCATGGATATATAGAGTTAAAACCTTCACCCCTTTTGGATTAAACATTGATGTGGATACCAACGCATTTATCGACAATTCTTGAAGTAGATTAAGTAATATCATGCGAGTAGAATAATACTTGGGGCCTACTTGCATATTTAATAACTACTATGGTATTATATAATTTACAATACTTTGTGCACCTTATACAATGCCATGTATGTTAGCCGGTGACAGCGAAGGCGGACACCTGCATATATTCCTTTTTAGAACTTTTAAGTGGGCATAAGCAAATGAGGGGTGATTAGGATTGAGTCCCACCACCGTATGTGGTTAAGTATAAATAACATATTGGTTGGGCCTGGTGTAATTTTAGGTGGCTAACTGCCTACAATAATATTACTTAGGGGGGCAGTATAGATTTGGGACAATACGGTTATCTTGATTCCCCCGTTATTTAAAATATTTTTGTAAGGGTGGGTGATATAGAGATACAAGGTATATTTCAACAATTTTTAGTTAAATTTTTATATGAGGGGAAATACCTCTATCAATAGAAGAATGTGAGTTTATTCTCACTTTTAAATCAATAAGCATAGTGACCTTTGAGACCGGACTTATATTTATTAACATATTCTTTTCACACAATGAACGTCAGTGAATTAGAATTAGAGAGAGGGCATTGCCCTTAGTTGATATGGCGGGTGACCGCCTTCCTGTTATAGGAGTCAGATCAAGTGTTACTATAAAGGGCAAATCGTCAGCAGCGCATCCTTATCCCTTTGACAACATCTGATCACGACGAAACGTACGTCAGGGAGGACACGCTGACGTCATCGCCCATCGACTTGTTTGGATGTACTGCCGGCCGGCATTTTTACACAGTGTACTGCGATTCAAAATATCTCTAAATGTAAGTGCATATAATTGAATGTTTAATAAATGTTTATTTTAACGGAGTTACACTATGTGGAGTGTTTCTATATCCCCCATGCATAACTGAACGAGTGGAGTGATAACCTTCCAACTGACAGACTCCAGAGGAAAGAACGTTCTCATCCCCAGAAGGGGCCCTGGCAGGGTGATTGGCCAATAGTGAGATCTCCATGTCCCTCTGGTGAGCAGTTTACTATCTCTGGTGGAGGATATACACTCGTGTGGTGTGCTGGCATGTCTGGTGTTTTTTTCTTCCACTCTGTTGTGGGGCTGCAATATTCTTGCAAGGACCTCCTACTTTTTATCCAATTGGACTTATTAACTACTTAAACACTAAGTGATTGTCTGGACATAAGACTTTTTTATTTTATTTATTTTATTAGATGACTACATCTCTAGGTTGCTTTGACTAATTATGGTACATTAGATGCAGATTAATCAACATTTAATACAAGTATATGGATCTATCATGTAGGAATGTGTAATACTTTTAGGGATGTTTTCTAATAAATACTGCATATATACTTTGAAGCTGAACTTTAGCCAAAAACATTTTTGGACATTTGCATTGAAAAATAAATTACCACTAATGAAATGTGAGATATGTGTGGCTGCTACTGCATTAGGAAAAACTTTAACTTGCAATTGTACAGTACAGTAAGCCTACAGGATCAGGAGACACTCTGCAGCAGTGCTGCACTGTTTGTGTCTAGTGCTCAGCAAAGACTCTTTGTCATCACATCCTGACAGCAGAGTGATTAACATCAGGGAGTAAAGCTAAACACCTTGGTAGGGGGGAGTGGCCTGCATAGGTGAGAGGTCGCACTACACGGAGCTCCCGCTGTAATACCCTTCAACTGATCCTTTCCCGGCTGAGGCACCAGACTCACACCGCCACCGATCCACTGCTGACATCCCGGAGACCACCAGGGAGCCTCAGAGACCATCCCGGATGAGAGCCATGTCCCGCAAAGCAGAGAAAGCAGCCAGGCAGCCATGGAGGCCCAAGAAGGCGAGGGCTTCTCACTACCCCAGCGCACTCCACGAGGCTCTGAGAAACAGCAGGAAAAAGAGGGTAAGACATCTAAACCCCCTAAATCACACAAGGAGCAGCCCAGGGACATGCCGTTTTTTTACACAGAAGCTTCCCGTCACCCCACTCCTAACTCACAGGCCTCTGACATAGAGCAGGGGGGCAGGATGACACGCTGCCCCTGGAGACCTCATTGGTCCCCACCCCAGACATATTTGCTATCCCCTCTGAGGAAACCCCACAGCCCACGCTCACGGGCATCTTGCTGCCAGTCCACAAGTGCACAGCAGCAGTGGGTGACCTTAAGGTAAAGTTTGGGGGCCTAACGGAGACAGTCTCCCTCCTCCGCCAGGACATACAAAAGATCAGGGAGCGGACCATGGCAGCGGAGGGAAGGATTAGTGACCTGGAGGGTCAAATCCTCCCTCTGACCAGGGATGCCAGGTCTGCCGCACAGCAAGCCACACAAACTAGCACCAAAACAGATGACATTGAGAATGGATTGAAGCACAATAATGTACGCATTGTGGGTTGCCCTGAAAAAATTGAAGGTTAAGACCCCAGAAGGCAGACCACCTTCTTCGATACAGCCGCGGAAGCCGCGGCCTGGCTGGATCACAACGAGCAGAACCTCCGACACAGGTACCCAGAGGAAAGCGGGGACTGACACTAAAATTACATACTAAAGGATGTTCAGCTGCACATTACTTTTCTTTCTGGGCCCCTCTACCACCATGAGGGGACATGTTACCGGTCACCCAACTCAGCGAAATAGCTTTTCAGCTTTCCAAAAAGCACTACTTCAGGGATGATCCAGTGCCCACACTGGACACTGAAAGTTATCCAGAGAGAAGGCTTGTTAAAGACTTTGTTGCAGTTTCTACAGTGCCCTGTTGGCACATGTTACATTACCCTGGTGTGAATCCTCGAGGAGCACAGGCTTACAGCCTCTGTTCCACTACCTACGCAGGTGACATTCTACATGCACGTGAGTGGACCGGGCCGCAGGGACTCATTGGCTGCGCAGTTGCACATTTTGGTTGACAATCTGCAAATTGCTGTTGGGAAACCCCCATTCTTGCCATCTTGCATCTCTGCTTACACAGCTAAGACTCATGCCTACTTTCAACCTCAAGATGAGCAGGACTTCACCCCTACAGGTATCGGCATGCATGATGACTATCCTGAACGTGACACTAATAAACACCCACAATGGCGAGCACCCCAATAGCTTCCTGGAACGTCCGAGGGGTGAATGACCCACTGAAGCAAACTATGATCTCCACCTGCCTGCAGAAGTTCCACCCCGCGATCATAGCCCTACAGGAGACACATTTTACAGGGGACACAACGAACTGTTTGAAGTATCCATGGGTTGGTAAGGCATATCACTCCACTCACTCCACTTATTTGCATGGGGTGAGTGTACTGATCCACAAATCCCTGGTCTTCCAGGAGCTTGATGTTAGAATAGACCCTCTGGGTTGTTATGTGTTTATACTGTATATGGTAAACTGTAGAACTTGACTCTTATTATGGCATTTATCTATATTCCTCCCCCATTTCCAGAGAGGTATTGCAGCTACTGCTAGCATATCAATCTGACAAACCGGAGGTTCCCACTATGCTCATGGGTGACTTCAACTGCTATTTGGACTCCCAGCTGGATAAACATCCTCCAGCCCACACTCCGGTGGGCAGACGAGGTACAGTACTCAGCCGTCTGCTTGCTGAAGTGGGATGGATGGATATCTGGCGCTTGAGAAACCCTTTCACAAAACAATTTTCTTGCTTTTCTAAGACACATGGCTCCCTCTCTCACATAGACCTATGTTTTGGCTCTACCCAGATCCTTAAACTCGCGGTCGGGTGGAATACCATCCTAGGGGAGTATCTGATCACTCCCCTCTGGTCGCACATCTGACCACACGACCCCGGTCCACACTGCCTAGGGCCCCCTGGAAACTCAATGCCTACTGGCTTAAACTGTTCACAGTGGCCATGGGGATGCCCTGCTCAAATGGGATGTCTTTAAGGCGTACCTGAGGGGTACCTTCATTGCAGAAATAAACAATATATAACACAACTCCCAGGCCCTTCTGGACCAGGTGGATAGCCAGGTAGACCGGCTGAGATCCTCCACCGCGGAGAGAAAAAGATTTTGTACTAAGGCAGCATTCTACAAAGAGGGGGAAAAGACTGGCAGCCTGTTGGCAAAAATTGCCAGCTCCCACACCTCCTCTCCAACTATAGGGGCTGTACGCTCTCCCACTGGGTGAGTGGTGAATGATCCAGACCATATAGTCACAGAACTGGCGGTGTTCCACGCAGACCTCTACAGGTCAAGAGAGGGATACTCTGAGGCTGACCTAAATGAATACTTATAATCCATCTCCCTGTCACAACAGGCCAGGAGGGACCTGGATGCTCTTCTCACCCTGAAGGAGTTACAGGAGGCGGCGAGCTAGTTCCCCACGTGCAAAGCACCTGGGGATGATGGCATCCAGTACGGGGATGTCATCCTCCCAAAACTGCTGGAAGTTTTTAACACATCCGTGCAGTTGGGATGTGTGCCCCCATCTATGTCTAGAGCAACAGTGATTCTACTGCTCATGCCGGGCAAGGATCCATTGGACCCGGGCTCATATAGGCCTATATCATTGCTGCAGAGCGACGTAAAGAAACTCACAAAGGTTTTGGCATTAAGGGTCAACAAGGTGATCCAGACCATTATCCACTCAGATCAGGCAAGGGTCTTGCCCAGCAAGTCCACGGCCACCAATCTTGGTTGTTTATTAATATGCAAACCAGGGCAGACAACGCCGGACAGAGGGCACTCCTTTCTCTCGATGCCAATAAGGTGTTCGATAGCGTTAGCTGGAGGTACCTGTGGGCGGTGTTGTCAAAATTTAGGTTCAGAGACAAATTCATAGCCTGGACAAAGCGGTTGTATGGGGCCCCACAGGCGGCAATCAGGGTGGCTGACAGGATGTCACCCGTGTTCGCACTGGGCAGGGGGACCAGGCAGGGATGTCCCCTGTCCCCCCTGCTCTTTGCTTTGGCCATTGAGCCCCTGGCTGCTCAGGTGCGGGATAGCCCACAGATAACAGGATTCCGGTATGGTACAATGCAGGAAAAAATCATTCTCTATGCAGATGACATGCTTCTGTTCCTCTCCAATCCATCACTACATGTTCCCTCAATCTATCACAAAGGACTTCCCAATTGTACATCATTCTAAGAGCTCATCACACACCAGTGAAGCTACACAGAATGGGTATTCTGGCAAGCTGTGTGGTACATGTAAAACAGGGTTTGGAGACCTCATCCACCTCCTGTGGCGCTGCCCCAAGCTCCACAGGTACTGGAGGGAGGTTGTACATACATTGAGCAGAGTGTTTCACACAGATGTACCTTTGGACCCTGTGCATTGTGTACTGGGTTCCTTGGGGGAGATAATACCAGGGAAGCAACAAGGAACACATTCTGTAGGGCCCTTTTCCAAGCCAGGAAGGTAATCCTAATGGGGTGGAAATCAGACACGCCACCATCTACCAAATCATGGATCGCCCGCATGGGTTCTACCCTCACACTAGATCGATATATATACCAACACAGGGGGAGGCCGGGTAAATTTGAACATCTTTGGGCCCCATGGCTTGATACTCCAGGCCTGAGTCCATTAGAGTTAGTTAAAATGAGGCTGATGCAGGGCAATTGAGGAACTGGAAAACACATCACTCTAAAGTTCTCACTATATCGGGTTGGAGGAGTGGGTGGGTGTGGGAGATGCTATGCAGTTGTGTCATGATTTGGAATGCTTCTCTTCATGCTGCATGTATATCTTTTCATTGACATTTAACTGTAATGGACATGTGAACTGAACCAACCACATAGGAATGGAAATGTTATCTAGAATATTATTGAGATGTGAGATGTGTTTTTGCATTTTTGCTTGTTGTAACCCATTTGTTTGTAATAATGATGTCGACAATAAATACTTGTTTGATTTAAAAAAAAAACACCTTGAGAGTTTCACACTCAGGCTGGACTGTAGTGAACTACAAGTGTGTAAGAAGAAGAGATGGCCATACACTGTAGCAAAATAAATGCTTGTAGAAAATCTTTGTTGTCGCATGCCAGAGTCAAACAGGACCAAAATTAACGCGTTTCCCATGAGCATATCGTCCTTGTTCACAAACTGATAAACTCACAAACATGAACTCAAGTAACAGCTTCCTGGAGTAGAAGAATAGAATGCTGAGAGAGGATATATAAAGCCTGAGCTAGGCCGGCATAGCTCTCTAGGGACCCTGGCTTGGATCTGCATGCAAGTGACTCAGTGTTAGACTACAGTGCATCCACTTTTCCACATTTTGTTATGTTACAGCCTTATTCCAAAATGGATTAAATTCATTATTTTCCTCAAAATTCTACAAACAATACCCCATAATGAGAAGGTGAAAGAAGCTTGTTTGAAAGCTTTGCAAATTTACTAAAAGTAAAAAATGAAATTAATCACATGTACATAAGTATTCATAGCCTTTGCTCAATGCTTTGTTGAAGCACCTTTGGCACCAATTACAGCCTCAAGTGTTTTTGAGTATGATACTACAAGCTTGGCACACTTATTTTTGGGCAGCTTCTCCCATTCTTCTTTATAGGACCTTTCAAGCTCCATCGGGTTGGATGGGAGCATCGGTGCACAGCCATTTTAAGATCTCTCCAGACATGTTCAATCAGCTCCAGCTGGGCCACTCAAGGACATTTACAGAGTTGTCCTGTAGCCACTCCTTTGTTATCTGGGCTGTGTGCTCAGGGTCGTTGTTGGTTTTTTGGAGGGAAATAATACATTGAATCGATTTTGCAATAGAGCTGTAACATAACAAAATGTAGAAAAAATGAAGCGATGTGAATACTTTCCTGATGCACTGTATGCTGTGGCCAAGTCATGGCCTGTGCTTGCGAGAGTCATTGCGTGTGTGTGTACAGAGGCATTCATCGCCAGCTACTTCTGGATGTCCAGTGGCAGCCTGGAGGCCGCTCTAATCACATCCCCATCAGATCAAGCTGAGCTGTGGTGCGGTGCGGTGCAACACAAGGTCCAGTGCCATCCCTTGAGCCAGGACCCTGCAGGAGCTTGCTGGGGAGTCCCCGCTTCATTCTTCAATGCCACCAGTCACTGGGATTGGTGAGCGGGCACTTGCCCATCTGGTTACTAAAAGGGACACTGTATGCAGACAATGTTTCCTTTCTTTTGCCTACACCTGTAGAACTCTGTGTTACATTCACTCTCTGCCAAGCACGACAGTGTTAATTTTACTTCAGGATACCACAGGCATACATTGCATCCCCTGTTGTCAGCACTCATCAGCCTAATTAGCCTCACTTTGCTCATCAGTAGACCTTCAGTGTATCACCAAAGAGCTAGCTGAAGTTTCAAGACTTTCTTTCATTCAAAGGGACTACACCTTACCCTCCCCTCCCACAAACACACACACACATACACAAACGCAAGGGATTAATATTTGGGGTGCTATAAAGGCCATCATTTCACCTGAGACTCTGTGAGTGGGTAAATAACTTGAATGTTAAAGTATTTATACTGAATTAAGTACAGTGTTATATCCTTCTCTTTTTTTCTGGGTCTGTGGTGTTGAGGTACAGAAGGTAGTGGTTTGACATAAGAAAGGGTTATTCCTCTGCCCTTCTTCTGCCTGTTCACATAGGTTTCCAACTAAATAGAGTACTCTGTGATTACTCTTTATATCCTATGTAGCACCCCCTAGTAGTGTGCTAGAGAGTATAGGCAAATTTTGGTAGGCCTGGTTGTTTGCTAGACCTGTTAGTTTTGATTCTGGGCTGGGAGTGGCTCAGAGTAGTGCTGGGTGACTCACAGGTGGTGTCATCAGGACCTCCCACTTCTTTCCAGAAGCTTCTGGTGCTTACTGGAAAAAAAGGTGGAGAGGGGCTGTGGAGCCACCTGGGGTGTTCTGAGGAGCCCTGACCAATCCCCAATCTGGATTGGCAGGGGGCAGGCCTCCTCAAATACCCAGGGTCAGCCCAGCTGGGGAGAAGTTGGTGGATGGAAGAGCTGGAGTGAGAGAGTACGGAGGTTGTCGGGCCTTTGAGGGAGCTCCCCAATCTGAGGGTGAGTGACCTTGTGCCTGGACTCGGGTGCAGTCGGGATCTTCTTCAAGAACATGTGAGTAGATCCTGGACCGGAGGCACAAGAGAGAGCAAAGAGATGACAGTGGAAGAGAGCACTGCTAAGAGTCTCCAGGGAGGACAACTGGTTGCAGCCAGGAGGGCTGGTGAGCCAGGCACAGTCGGGAGGACTGGGGAGGCACGCCTGAGAAGACTGGGTGCTTAGAATCTGAGATGGGTGCAGAACTAGAGGAGTGGACTGTGGTAGAAGGGTCAGTGGAAAGGGGCAGCTGCAGCCAGGAGGGCTGGCAGGGCCTGAAGCGGGCTAACTAGCATCAATAGCCACAGATAGGACAGCTAGCACAAAGACTCTTGCTATTTTCTCTGCGACACCATAGGGGCCTGTAGTACCTGCCTACAAAAGGTAGTTGCTGAGGCCTGGCTAAGCCAGTGTCAGGCCTACCCATATAAATGTGGTAACTGGTCCTGAGAACAAAGTGATGTGCTGTAGATAACAAAGAGTAACAGTCTGAAGCAAGTGATGTGCTGGAGGAGTGAGGAGAGGTACTGCAACTTCAAGCAAGAGTGCAGGAGGAAGTTGAAGGAATATGATAGAGAGTGTACATAGTTTGTTCCAAGCCAATTGCTGTTGAACTAATTAATATTGATTCATTACAGAGCATCCCATATAATCCATCCCCATCCAAGTTATATCCCTCAATAAAAAAAATATATTTCTGGTTCCGGCACCACATATTTAAGGAGCCAGGAACAGCGGCTCCGAATCATCCAGCTTAGAAAACCAGCTATCCATGCCTGCGAATGTAGTGAGTGACTCCTGGTCCATCTCCTGCCTGCACTGCGGTACACCCTGATGGACAAATATTTGCTCCATGGCCCCTCCAGAGTGGCTTCTACATCTAGCCCTGAGCCCTCCCTGCATGGCCTACACACAGCCAATATGGCAGAAGGAGCCAATGCATCACACATCTCTGCAACCCCCACAGACTCTGCACACAACACGGCCATGGCACCACCCCAGTCCGAGGATCAGTATGTAGGTCTAGCCAAAGCAGTTGCAGCACTGCTATCCCCTACAATTACAGCTGCGATCGACAGGGGAATTACACAACTAAGGAAGAAGTTAGGAGATCATGCCAAGTGAAATAGAACACTGTGTGTCACACCTGGAGGATGAGGATGAGGTGCAAAGCTCCTTTACCAGTGATCAACAATTCAAGCAAGCCCAGCAATTTATCTTTGACAAACTCGACAACCTGGAGAATCACTCCAAGCGCAATAACCTTCAGGTTATTGATCTCCCAGAATCTTTCAATGCGGACTCGTGCGCATTCCCCACGCCTTTGGTATATCTTCCCCCTGCATAGTCGAGAGAGCCCACTGACTCGGGGAGCCTTCAAATGACAGCCATACGGCCATACGAGTCCCATCATCGTAAGCTATCTGAACTATGCTGACAGGCTTAATCTCCTAAAATCTTTCAGAAACTCCAAGTCATTACAACTTGACAAATGCAAACTGCTTCTATTCGCACACTATTCCCAAGAGGTCTCCAGGAGACGCAAGGCATTCCAACCCATCTGCTCTGCTCTCTATCAAAAGGGAATTAAGCTTACCCTGGCCTATCCAGTTATACTCCGCTTCTCAGATCCAGCAGGTGAGCCTAAAACTTTTCCCATCCAGAGCAACCCATGCAGTATCTGCAAGCATATCTCCACATCCCTATGGATACCTCTGCACCCCCTGCCACCTCTCACACTGGCGAACCGAGAGACCAATGCAGCCTGAGGAAAGACCCAGCTGAAAAACTGTGCCTCTCTGACTTCCCAGGCCACAACAGGTGGCACTGACCAGTGCCCCAGGTCAGCAACCTTATGAGCCTAACACCTCACTTCCACTGATACCTACGCTGTCTTAGGCATTTGAACTGAAATTCTTACGTATAGATATATAACCACATTACATTCTTTTACAAAGTTGGTTTTCACAATGTTCACCACTATGTTGTTGTATTTTTAGCCTTGAACAACCTTATCATGGGATGGCTCAAACTATTCATCCCGGAGCTCACATACCTGAGCTGAGGTAACTACACCGTCCATCCTACATTTGGGTATTTCCCTGGACAGGGACTCGCTTCACGTTCTGCGGGCGAAAACTACAGCATCCCACGGTAACGTTGTTCACTGGCACAGATGTCACATGAGGAAAAAAGAGAGGTACAGGCTCCACTGGGTATTATTGTTTCATTGTTTACCTTGAATTCCATTGCCTCTCTAAGACTACACTTTATCCCACCCAACTTCTGGTTCTACAGTGACACCCTAATTGCCAATCTATGTCTATGCCTACTAGTATCAACCATCACAGCATTCTCCAACATGATATTTAGACACCCCTTACCACCATGCCTTCATGAAAATAATTTCATGGAACATTAGGCTCTCCAAGTGTCGCTAATAATCTGTTTAAATTTTTGGTCAAGAGCTAGGTAAGTGGGGAATCTCCAAATTCTTAAGGGGTTTTGGAGGAATGTGCAAAGTGACAGTGAGATGAGCTCATTATCAGTTTGCCTATTCTTTTTTTTCTGTTCAATGGTTCGCATTAAGTTTTCATAAGAAATAGTACAAAATGCGGCATCCGGACAGATACTTTGATAATTTTGTTAGCACAATTTGAGTGCGAAGTATACAAAAAAGTATACTATATAGGATACTGTACATACAAAATATTCCAACATAATGAGTCATGAGTAGAGTTGAGCGAACCCAAACTGTAAAGTTTGGGTCCGTACCAAACTTTTGGGTGTCCGGGACCCAGACCCGAACCCGGACTTTTGAAAAAAAGTCCGGGTTTGTGTCCGGGGTTCTGGTAATTTAATAAAAGCTTTGAAAATTGCTGTAAACAAGTCCTGGAAAGTCCTAGAGGTCTGCAAAAGGAAGGAAAATGGGGGTAGGGGTCAGACAAGTGCCCTACAAAGAAATGGGGATAGGGAAATAACTTAAAATAATAAAAATAAAAAAAATCACATAAAAAAATCAAAAATGGAGGTGGATGTGGACCATCTTCAAACTGTGTGAGAAAAGTATAAATTAGCGGGAGAAGCCATAGCAATGTTCTACAATCATCTTCAAACTGTGTGTCAAAAGTATAAATTAGCCGGGAGAAGCCATATCACTGTTCTACAATCATCTTCAAACTGTGTGTTAAAAGTATAAATTAGCCGGGAGAAGCCATATCACTGTTCTACAATCATCTTCAAACTGTGTGTTAAAAGTATAAATTAGCCGGGAGAAGCCATATCACTGTTCTACAATCACGATTAAATATGAAA
>BLSH010297297.1:233945-244387 GCA_018402905.1 Glandirana rugosa | reverse complement strand
ACAGTGATATGGCTTCTGCCCGCTAATTTATACTTTTCTCACACAGTTTGAAGATGATTGTAGATTCTACAATCATCTTCAAACTGTGTGTGAAAAGTATAAATTAGCCGGGAGAAGCCATATCACTGTTCTACAATCATCTTCAAACTGTGGGAGAAAAGTATAAATTAGCTGGGAGAAGCCATATCACTGTTCTTGGTACAGTCACAAGCCATAGACTGTCCATCCCTAAAAATGGACACTAGACACTAGTTATTTTAGCATCTCTTAAATGAAATAGGCTTTAAATTTTGTCAGCATAATTTACATTAAGCCTCACAAATATCTATGTTGGATACCGTATCCCATTACAAAACCATACATTAAAAATTCACAATCATCTTCAAACTGTGTGTGAAAAGTATAAATTAGCCAGGAGAAGCCATATCACTGTTCTACAATCATCTTCAAACTGTGGGAGAAAAGTATAAATTAGCTGGGAGAAGCCATATCACTGTTCTTGGTACAGTCACAAGCCATAGACTGTCCATCCCTAAAAATGGACACTAGACACTAGTTATTTTAGCATCTCTTAAATGAAATAGGCTTTAAATTTTGTCAGCATAATTTACATTAAGCCTCACAAATATCTATGTTGGATACCGTATCCCATTACAAAACCATACATTAAAAATTCTGAATTCTGTTTTGTGTCAGAAAATGACCTTCAAAAACAGCACAGTGAATTAAACCAAAATTAGTTTAGACAAAAGAGATATATTATCAAAATCTTCTTTTTTGCCTTTTCCCTGCTGTCACATAAGATGTGCAATTACAACATTTAGCTTTTCTCTTAGAGTTTAATGCATTCTGTGCCTTTCTTATCTCGTCACAATAGGAAGATTGCTACCAAATTGGGATAATTGAATGCCATTTCAATTTTCACTTTTCCTATTTTTTATGGTGTGATCTAACTAGTATTTAAGTTAGTATACTGGGATTACATTAGTATAACCATTTAAATGCTTGGCTACCTTTTGTGTTCTTTTATATAATTTTTGGTTGTTGTCTAGATTGTTAGACATTTTTGCTTTTTTTGAAGTATTACCATCCAAAAATAGAGTTGAATAAAATAAATAAGTTAAGGATAAATCCATGTTTGAAATAAAAACAGTAGGTTTTAATATATAATTTTTTTTTTTTTTATGTCCCAAAGTAAGGCCCTTTACACACGGACCAGGCTCAGAAGGAGTCCACCTGCTCGGCGGGGAATCTGTTCGCTGATCCCCACTGAGCAGGCGGATGGCTGTTCCATGTCTGCTCCACTTAATCAGAGTGGACACAGACATAGCCCGCTCTCCTCTATGGACAGTCGGATATAATCGGACCATCTGTCCATTTACACCCAACTGCCATCCGATCCGCCAGATGGATGGATGATGGATCCCCATCTGTCTGCTTTCAGCGAATAGGATTGGATCAAATACTGTTGACATCTGCTACTCCATAGAGGACACAGGAGGGTCAGATTGGGTCCACCTGACAAATTGATCAATCTACCCATGTGAAAGGGCCCTAAGATGAATATATTTTTAGAAGAGAATTTTTATAATTCATTTGTAACAGTTAACTCCTGTAACATTTCAACTTAAAGTCGTAAGTGACTATGCGATTACCTGACACTATATCAGACAATAAAATAATGGCCTTTATTTCAAAAATAAGATGAATACTACCTCAACATATGCCCCTCGACTTTCACTGAAAATTTATCCACAGGTATCAAATTAATAATAGTGTCTGACTACAGGACTTAAGAGCCAGTGGAATCAACCACAGTATGCAGTGGGGTATACAAGTATTTGTCACACCCTGAAGGGTCAAAAATGTGTAGAGAGCAGGGAGAAGCAAAACAGTATCATATATATACTGTATATAGACAATAAGCACTATGCAGGCAAACTTTTATTATCACCAAATATTTATTTTTTAATGCTGCACAGACAAGACTCTGACGTCACCCGCTGCTATTCTGAACGACTGGAATGTGTATACCAAATACATGAATGCACTTTTACACGGTTTTTAAATGTGAGTAAAACTTTTAATACATGTTGAGAGAGAAAACAAGTGGATGGCTGCACTCCAATCAAAAAATGCTTTATTCTGACAAAAAGTAGATAACATCCAATATAGCAAGCAGGCAAGCAGATAAAACAGCTGACTCATTTCACGCTCTTATCGGTGCCTAGTCATAGCTGTACATACACCAAAGCAGAATAAACATCTATACACATGGTAAAAAAAATCTATCAATTAGAAGACAACAGGTAAAATCAATATCAGGTGTGTGATAATCGTGTCATGCTCATTAGGGGCGGTGCAGAGGTAGACTACGTATCCAGCATAGGTACGTCAAAAAAACAAGAAAAATGAACCCTTGAAAAACTCAAAGGTACAAACTAGGCTACAACTAAAACTGGAGGTCCTTAACTACATAGGACACAATACCCATTGTTCAGAAAAGAACCGTATACCAATAAATCAATTAAGCTGTACAAAGAGAAAGCTTCAAACTACTAGAGAAGAAGAAGAAATGCAACAATTTCACGCAGACCTACTAAACCAAAGAGAAGGGATGATCTCATTCAAACGCCTGACCAGAAGTGTATAAGTGTATATTCATGCATTCCACAAATCCCCAAAAAGGAGAATGCACCAAATTATGACAAACATGCACACACAATAACGCATGGTGCTTAACTGGAATAGCAGGCGTCAAAGAGATCAATAAGATACCATGCACAATAGGCCCTAGTTAGAGAATAGGAACTGCATTAACACCATAGTCAATCATAAAAGTGGGATACATCCCACTGAAAATTTAAGCCAAGGGGTCTTCTGGAACCTAAACTAAAAATCCAGAAGACCTCCAGCTTGCAGAGTATTCTAAACTGGTACCCCCCTGGGTGGCGTACATACCTTTTCAATACCCTGTATAAACAAAGTAGAGAAGTCCTTGTTGTGGAACTCCACCCAGTGCTTAGCCACATTGGTGGGGTTGTTCTTTTTTATGTCCCGGAGATGATCGTATAAACGATCCTTCAAACGGCGATGGCAAAGTGATGACATAAACCAGAAATCTGGTTTTGCAGTTGATAAAGGATGCGATTTTGAAGGTTTTGCCAGAACTGGCAGAACAAACCAGCTCCCCCCACTTTTATGTGCCGGCAATAGTCTCAACTGTGGGCGCCACATTTAAAGGTGCCCCTAAATGTCAACCAGTGGGTCTTGGGTTTATTGCTAATAAATAAACTTGGGGACAAGGAATTCCCCAGGGTAGGCGCCCGGCGAGACACTGTCTTTATTCCACCTGCTAGGATCTGGCTATAGATGGGATCATTATACAAAATCGGGAGATATTTCAAAACTACATTCCTAACTTTATTGAATTCCAAGCTAAATGCAGTGGAAAAAACTGGAATGATCTTTTGAAAGGAAGAGGCTTTCTGGGTACGTGATTTGTGTTCCCTTAAAAGAGAGCTATGAGAGGTTTTGTCTGCAATGTTAAATGCTCGAGTTATTGCTGCATTTGAACATCCTCTCTTTTCAAATCTCCGTAATAAAATTTGTGTTGGTACCACAAATGCACTTTAATTGCAAAAACTGGCCCACTGGTATGCCTCTGAGTGTGTGTCCCGGGTGATTGGAGTCTGCCCTTAATAGTGAATTCTTAGCTGTGGGCTTTCTATACAAGCTGGACGTTATCCTTCCATTCTCACCTGTCAAAAGGACATCAAGAAACTCAATGGTTTTAACTCCCCGATGTCCAGTAAACCTTAAATTGAGTTAATTGGCATTCATGTGGGCTAGCCACATTTCAAGGTCTACTTGCTGATCTGAGACAATAAACAATAAATCGTCTATGAAACGACAATAATATACAGTGTCTGCATGACGGGGGCTGTCCACTCCAAAGATGTAGGTCCTCTCCCACCATCCCATATAGATGTTAGCTAGGGATGGTGAGAATTTGGCACCCATAGAGGCACCACATCTCTGGAGGTAACAGTCCCCGTCAAAAGAAAAATAATTGTGTGTGAGGAGGAACTCCAAACTCAGGATAATGAACTCCTGCAATACCAAAAAAATCAACCCAATCTCTTAAGGAAGAAGGAAACCACCTGTAAGTCTAGATGATGGGAAATTGAGGAGTACAATGAAGCAATAAAACATGTGATCCAACTGTAATGATCTTCCCATTCTAAGCCCTCCAGGGCACCCAGGAGCTGTTTGGTATCCCTCAAGTACCCTGGTAGACCCACAACTATGGGTTGTAGCTGGTCATTAACCCACTGACTCAATCACTCATTCAATGAGCCGATACCAGCCACAATCGGTCTGCCAGTCAAGGGGTTTAACCCCTTATGTATTTTGGGCAAGTGGTGAAACACTGGGATAGGAATACAAAAGAGAGAGGGGCGCATGGACCTTGTGCAATACCATAAAACCATTTATTAAAAGATAAAATCCAGCATAAAATATACTCACAAGTGGAGCAGTGTCAAAGGCACGTAAGTGATGTACAGTGACATCAGTCTATCACCACCACAGCTATGGAGGATCCAGATGGTACCATTTGCAAGGCTAACGCGTTTCCAGGGCGTACCCTCTTCTTCAGAGCCTAGCAGTCAACTGAGCTGTCCCTCTTAAATACCCAAGTGTGAGTGGGTCAGGACCCTCCCCTCAAGGAGGGGCGGGGTTGGGGAGGGGTCAGCAAGGGAAAACCTCAATAGGGCAGGGAAAAGGAGGAGCCTCTTACAGCAGTATGTTGCCCCCTCCTGTATTACTGGCCACTCCCAGTTGGGTATATTGCTCTTAGTAAAATAAATGATGTTAGAAATGATGTTACAATGACAGATAAATACTAGAAGTATATGCATATAAAGACATCCATAAATTTGCACAACTGAGGAATTGATACACAGTGAGTAGGTGCTTATAAAGACGCAATTGCCCATGTGTGCGTGAATGCGCCGCCCGTCACCCGCACCAGCAGACATCCAGGGTATACTGTGGACCCTATTGTAGAACACAGATCTGCCAGCGGGTATTTGTTGAAATGGTGAACGTGTGCAGGGAGAATCATTCATAAAATTATTCATAAAATCATTAATAAATCATTAATAAAGTAGTAGGTGGCGTACCTCACTAATCTCGCCGGGGGATTCATTCATAAATTTGTATGTGGTGTACCTCTTTACTCTCGCGCCGGCGAGATTGCCTCTCATTCGGCTTGTATAGCCTTGCAGTGGATGTGGAGAGAGTGGGAGGAGAGGAGGTGGCGCTGACACATGCGTGGAACGCAAGCCAGCTCAGTGACCCGAAACAGGACCTAGAGACTCGCTCAGGGACATCCTATCCGGGTCACCCATAGCTAATAGTAGCGGAGTGACGTACCGCCGATGGGGGGAGGGAGCTACTGCGGCAGGGCGGGCCACGCCACTACCCGAAGTGCAGCCAATCAGAACTCTAGCTGTTGCTCAGCAACTCATGCTGAGCGCCGCCAGCTGCCTGGTCGTGTCAACCCTTTGCTGACACCAGGGAAGCCGAGCGGCACACACGCACACATGGGGAGGGACAGCTGAGCAGTAACAAACGGATGAAACATCTACCTGAAATGATCAGTAAAAATAACTTAGATCTTTTGGTTTCCTAAATATGACATTGGGATGGGAGGGGAGGGTTTTGGCCAGAAAAGGGTCCTGTTTCAAGATCTTCCAATTACGTTTCAACACTTTTTGGATTGATGACGCCTTATTGTTGTACCTAGTGCAGAACCTAACCATACCCCCCTGGGGTTTGGTAGGTTCATTGGGGTCACCTTTAGCCCCAGTGGGTTCTCCGTCATACAGAGTCAAGTACTTTGAATAGGCTTGGTCTAACAGGTGATCCTCGTACCCCTTTTCCCTAAACTTGTCTTTAAGGGATACACTAAGCTCTTCATAGTCGCATTTTCTGGTACAGGTGCGTTTTAAAAAAAAAAAAAATCGCACCCACTGTCACAGCATCCGCCTTCTCTATGTTGATAACAATATTGGTGTGAGTGCTGGTGTGAATTCATGGGTTTATATTAATATTAATGTTGATATCGAAATCAATATTAATGTTGAAATTGTACCTCTTGGGGTCTATCTAGTAAGCCTATGCATACACTGGTTTTAACTCTGAGGCTTGTTGCTATCACGATTTGTTCACTGCTATTATTATCGGTATTATTATTATTATTTTTTACTTTTTTAGAAGTAGTATTATTATTCTTATTATATATAATCTTTTATGACTATTATTACTACTATTGTTTGGGTATGGCTATGCGGGCTGAATTGCTCCTATGCCTTGGACTATTGATATTGATATCCCATCATGTATAGCCTTGTTAGTACTGTTGTTTAGGTATAGCTATGCGGGCTGTACTGCTCCTATGCCTTAAACTATCATGTATAGTCTGTTATTTTTACTGATCATTTCAGGTAGATGTTTCATCTGTTTGTTACTGCTCAGCTGTCCCTCCCCATGTGTGCGTGTGTGTTGAAACACTGGGATAAACATTTCTTTTTCAGATAGTGTAAAAATACCTGCTCTAACAGCTCTATCCAAAAGATCAGAGAGTTCCCTTTTAAAAGGTTCAGTAGGGTCCCCCTAAGGTATTAAATAAATCAAAGTTTTTTTTTGGGCAAAAAATAAGCCCTCTAGACAGTAGGGATAATTCAGCATCATCCAATGATCTCTGGGGCAAGTTCAACTTTGTTACTTAATGTTGTTGTCATTGCGGAGCAAATAATGCTTGCGCTTGGCATCCCTGATGTCTCCTTCCACCCCTCCTTATTTTTTGAGTTTCTCTTCTTTTTCTTTACCTGCTTGCCGGATCCATGAGGGTTTCCAGGGGTATGAAGATGGTTGTTAGTGCGGCTTCTACTCACAGGTAGAGTTGAGCGAACACCTGGATGTTCGGGTTTGGTGGGTTCGGCCGAACTTTGCGAAAAAGTTTGGGTTCAGAACCGAACTTGACCCGAACTTGACCCCGAACCCCATTGAAGTCAATGGGGACCCAAAATTTTCGGCACAAAAATAACTGTAAAAAGTCCTGGAAAGTGCTAGAGGGCTGCAAAAGGAAGTAAAATGATTTAGAACAATAATCTATCCCTTACAGCAACAGCAGGAACCTGACCCTATAGGAGTAGGCGATGATTTTAGAACAATAATCTGTCCCTTACAGCAACAGCAGGAACCTGACTTACAGCAACAGCAGGAACCTGACCCTATAGAACTAGAAGATGATTTTAGAACAATAATCTGTCCCTCTAAGCAGTAGACTCTACCTAGTCCAGTCAGATCATTCTGTAATCAGGATGAGATGTTATTAGATCTGCAATCTGTCCCTAAAAACAGTAGTAGTCGTAATCTCTACCTAGTCCACAATCAGATCGTTCTGTAATGCAGAATGAGATGTTATTATATCTGCAATCTGTCCCTCACAGCACCGGCAGCATCCTTTCCCTATACTTGCCAGAGAGCATGTGACATGCAGCACTAAGTGACTCCAGCTTATAAAGAGGCTGGGTCACATGATGCACTGGCCAATCACAGCCATGCCATTAGTAGGCATGGCTGTGATGGCTTCTAAGGGCAAACCAGTGAAACGCTTGTTGATTGACTGCCCTGCAGCTATTCAACTGGCGGGATAAAATAACCAAACCCAGAACCCGAACCCAAAATTTCCGGGTTCGGGTCCGGGTCATGGACACCCCAAAGTTCGGTACGGACCCGAACTTTATGGTTCGGGTTCGCTCAACTCTACTCACAGGAGTTGCAACCGATCCAGGAGAGGAGTCAGAGGCAGTTACAGCCAGAGTTTCATCAGCTAATTCACTCTCGGGATCTGAGAAGTTAACCCTTTTGATGCCAGGAGTTCTCCGATTACAACCACGAAAATAGGGATTTGTCTCTTTGAGCGGTCTCCTGTTCCTTTTAAAACTTTTAATAAATAATGAGATTACAACCAAGCAGTGAGCACTTAGATTTGTACTCTTATCCTTTATCCTTGAGGAAAGTTCCTTGGAGATTTATACCCTAAAAGGATATGACCATCTGTTTGATCAGGGGTCCACGCTGAGAGGTGAGCGAAGCGAGTGGTTTTGAGGTGGAGGGTTCGTCACTAAGTGGTTCCCATCTGGATTTCCTCTGCAATCACATGGATCTCTCTCTCTGTTGTGGCTTTCTGGGACTTCATCTTGAATTTATGCGGTATATTTATTTTGGACTTTTGGACTTTTGCGCTGCACTTTATCTATTCAATGAATGGAATTATCCACCTATTGAATTACATTAAAGTAAAATAACAACCTACATGTCATGCTTTTGCAAATCAGCATAAAGATATTTTTCCCCTTGTGATTTATAAGAAGAAAATACCAAACTTGCCTTACCTCACTTTCTTTTAAAGGGGGACCCTATCAGCTCACCACAAAATCCTGCTGAAAGTTAAAGTGTTACTAAATCCACAACAGTAAAATCAGTCTGTATATGCAGTAAAGTGTGCTTGTTATACTCACTGTGGAACCTAAGGGGTTAATTCTCTGCATTGTGTAAAAGGCTGTTTGATCCTGTCTTCTCTGATCCTCCTCTTCCTCCACAGTCCCCAAACCATTTCCTGATAGAACACAGCCTTGGGGGCACACTTCACATGCTCAGTTTGGTGTGTATTGCTAAAAAGTTTTATTTTTTTGTTGGGAGAATGCATGTGATCAGCACAGGGCCAATCAGCACTGTCCAGACAGAAGGTCAGGGGTCCTGCACCCTCATAGGATGGTCAGAGTAGAATGAAAGCTCCTTTTACAAACTTTAACAAGAAACTGATAGAAGTCACCAGACTGCTCTAACTGCTGATGACAAAATTAATTTAGGAGTTTATATTTACTAAAATAATTGCATTTCCATGTTCTTTGTACTGTGGGAGACTGCAGCAGAAGGAGCTCAAGAGACTTGAAGGGGTGGCCGTATTGAACTTTGGGAGATTTGGTTTGAGAGAGGAATTGGTCTGTGGAAGTCAATGAACTATTGGAATACAGTTCCCAGGGAGAGACTGTTATGAGGAGGAGAGAGATCTGTATTGTGCGAGGCTCCCGGCAGGGCAACTTCCTCTTGCTGCGAGGGGGACTGGAGTGCACACATCTATACTCCTGGACATGTGCAAACCCACCACAAGCCTGCTGCCAAAGCTGGAGGTCAGAGGTTAAATAACCATTGTGCTAAGGACAGGAGTAGATTTGGGTGAATCAAGGGGCAAGCTAATGCCTGGACAGCAGAACCAAAATAGATGTAGCACTGAGGACTGGTGAAAAGGCATTGCTGCCATTGACCTGTTGCTGCTAGCATAGACTAAGCACATAGGGACTGCCCATCTAACTAGCAACCTTTACCACTGTATGTAGACTTTACTGGGACTGTACTTATTGGGACCCAGTCTCTATGGTGGTGCACATATTAGCCAGCTGAAGAGCTAAGCCAAAGGACGGTCGCCCCAGATAGCTGCTCTATAAGAATTTTACTTGCTGTCCATACAAAGAGGTACCTCAGCAAGGAATTCTGGATAACTGTCTAGAAAATTAGACCTACTCTCTACTTCATTTATGTACATACTGTTATCTACTTTAATTCATATCAATATATTGCATTCCTCGGGCACTAACTAGTCTGGTGTTTGCTTCCTGATACTGAATCATAGTGTGGGCAGGATATTTATATTTGTGCTTTTAATAGTGCAATATTTTCTTTGCTTAACTGGGTGTGTCAGAGGGGTTGAGGTTGTTCATGGAGTTGAGGCTAAAGAATAGAGAACCCAATCTACTAAGCTGCTCCTGCATGGGTAGCACTAGAGCCCTATTAACACAGTCCCTAACACTTCCGGTTCCGGCGCCCGCATGGAGAGGAGGTAGAGGAGAAGAGCTCCCGCCGGTTCCTCCACAAAGCAGCTTATAAAGCCGGATCGCACCGAGGTACCCCCTGCTAACCCCCCCCACACCCAGGGGAGCACTAAAACAAGGTCATGGACCGTTTTGTTGAGAGGCAGACGGCCCGCGCAGCCCCGCTCCCGCTCCAGCTTGAGGGAGACAGCTCACACGCTGCAGCCAATATGGCGGCCGCACCGCTGATACACGCTGCTCCAGCGGCTTCATCACAAGGCCCAGCAGTCTCATTTCAAAGCCCTCCACATCACAGCTCGCTCCCAGGACCCCCGCCTGACCCCCCACTCGACCCTGCCTCCCCCCCAGGGATCGCTCAGGCAGTTATCACCCTTCTCACCCCCATGGTGACAGATGCCATTGAAAAAGCAGTACAGAAAGGGCTGGAACAACTCCACAGGGCGCCCCGACGCGCCCGGCAGACGGAGAGTTGTTTTG
>BLSH010297297.1:200305-230787 GCA_018402905.1 Glandirana rugosa | reverse complement strand
AGGTCGGGACTAAGTGGACCCCCCCCCCCCTCCAACGTGATCTCTACTCTTCTTCCTCTACTCCAGTTATGGCTCCCCCTGAGATCGGGAATCACCTAAAGGTAATATCGTGGAATGTCAGGGGGTTACGATCACCACACAAACGCATGCAGGTACTACGCCACCTTAAATGCTTACACGCAGACATTGCCCTGCTCCAGGAGACACATCTGGGTCCCAACGACGCACCCAGACTATGTAAACTATGGGTGGGATCCGCTCACTGCTCCCCAGCCAAAGGTCGCAAGGCTGGCGTAGCCATTCTTATAAACAAAAACCTTTCACATAAACTCCACTCAATAGATACCGACGATCAGGGCCGCAGAGTCACAGTCCACCTCGCAATAGCTGAGAGAGACATTGCTATATCGAATGTGTATGCAGTCAACTCCCCAAGTCAGTCTTTTTTCCAGGATCTCACCGCATGGGCTCTCCAAATCCCTGAAACTCTTCACCTCCTGGGAAGTGATCTAAATTCTCTGATGGACGCGGTCGAGGACCGCTCACCTACAACCTCCAAAGCCCACCCCATACTCACACTCTCTCCACTCACTCAGACCATACAATCTCTCCATCTTACAGACACTTGGAGACTTTCCCACCCCGCAGACAGGGACTTTACTTTCTATTCCCCCCCTCACAAATCCTGATCCCGCATTGACTACCTGTTTGCCTCCCCTAACCTTCTCCCTCTGATCTCGTCATCTTCCATAGAGAATATGGTGATATCAGATCACTCCCCGATCACTGTACAAATCTCCGGGCTCGTCGCCCCCCTTGGTCCCAAACTATGGCGGTTCCCCTCATTTCTGGCCAAAAACAAAGACCTCAAATCAACATTGTGTGCTGCCTGGACGGAATACTGCGAGACTAATAAGGAACACCGATCCTCCCCTAACTTATTCTGGGAGGCTGGCAAAGCCTTTCTTAGAGGGCGCATAATCTCCTATGCGGCCCAATACAAGAAAAGAGCCTCCCCCAATTATAAACAGGCTAGTGACTCCCTCCGAACAGCACACAGGAACATGACACTATCACGTACCCCCTTAACAGTACAGGAGTGGATCAAAGCCAAGCGTCAATTTGATCTCTGGTCCAGCCACTGTGAGTCAACCCACCAAGCACATTCGGCCCTCTTCTTTCATAGGAACGGTAACAAAGCCGGAAAGTTACTGGCCAGACTTTGTTCGGGGAGACACCCTCCCACGATCATTGGAGCCCTGAAAGGCCCCGATGGCTCGGTTACAAACTCCCCCTCTAACATTAATGCCCTCCTCACTGACTTTTACACTTCTCTCTACACCAGAGACCCAATAGACTTAGAAGCTGCTACAGCTTTTTTAGGCAAGGCTGACCTCCCTTCACTTACAAAGGAACAAATGGAATTCATCAACGCCCCCATTACTTCCCAAGATATTTGTGACACCATTAGTAAACTGGGTCCGGGTAAGGCCCCAGGCCCAGACGGACTCTCTTCCGACTTCTACAAGCTCTCAGCTGACTTTCTCAGTGACACCCTTGAAACGGTATACAGCTCCGTCTGGTCTGATGGCCCCTTCCCACCCACTGGCTCCCAAGCCCACATCAAATTAATAGGCAAGAAGGGGAAAGACCCCTTATCCCCGTCGTCATACAGGCCCATTTCCCTGATTAACGTAGATATAAAAATCTTATCGAAAATCATAGCGAATCGCCTGGCCCATATACTCCCCTCGATTATTAACCCAGCCCAATCAGGATTTATACAGGGCTGCTCAGCCACTCTTAACATCCGCAAGGTCTTGCTTGCCCTTGAGCATGCTAAGAGATACCCTAACCGTGATTTTGCCATTTTCTCACTTGACGCCGAAAAGGCCTTTGACAATATTAGCTTTACCTGGCTTTTTATGGTCATGGAGTCCTTTGGCATGTCGGGTCCTATCTTAAACTATGTACATAAAATGTACGCTTCCCCCTCGGCTCGCTTAATTACCCCTAACTTTATGTCTCCAGAGATCCCCCTCTCCAAGGGCACTCGTCAAGGCTGCCCCCTTTCTCCTCTTCTTTTTAATTTAGCCCTAGAGCCCCTGTCCAGAATCTTGAACTCCCCCGTAGGTATCAGCGGGTTAGCGATTGGCAACTCCACCCTCAGGTCGGCACTCTTTGCCGATGACATCCTTCTACTCTCCTCTGACCCCCCCCGGGATATCGCTTATACTCAGGAATTGTTTGAAACTTTTAAATCTTGCTCAGGACTGAGAATTAACTTTGAGAAGAGTGAAATCTTATCCTTAAACCCCCGGGTTTCTGGTTCTTGGATACACACCTCTCGATTTTTGGTAGCCAAAAATCATATAACCTACTTGGGAATATCTATTGGCAGAGAACCCTCCTCGCTCTACTCGCTGAACTACCCTCCTGTGATCAACAAGATAGTACAGGAACTAGGGAACTGGGCGTCCCTCCCCCTCTCCCTCTTCGGCAGGTGCCATCTCTATAAAATGGTTTCCTTTGCGAGACTACTTTACCCCCTCCAGACCCTACCCCTGCTCCTTAAACACAAGGACGTTCAAAAAATTCATGCTGCTTTACGCATGTTTATCTGGCAGGGTAAAAAACCCAGAGTGTCCTTTCGCAAACTCTATCTGCCGAAGGGGGAGGGGGGGACGGGCCTTCCATTAGGATCTATAATCTTTCCTGCCTTCTCAGGCAAGTGCTAGATTGGTTCACTGAAAACTCTAAATACTCCAACTTAGAACTTGAAAGAGCTTTGGTAGCCTCCTTCTCCCTCCAGGCGGTAGCCCACACCAGACTCTCAGTATTACCTGATCACATCAGGACCAATTCTCTCTTCCGAGACACGGTCATCGCCTGGAGGGAGGTGGGAAAGATGCTGGACCTCCCTTCTGGAGTCTCCCGTTTCCTCCCCATTACTGGAAACCCTAATTTCACTCCCTCCCTCCCCAACACTCCATTCTCACTTTGGGCATCGCGGGGATTAAAAAGGATCAGTCAAGCATGTACATCAAACGGTGACTCGGTCAAACCTTTCCCGGAATTGGCCGATTCATATTCCCTGCCCGAGACGCATATCTTCCCCTATCACCAACTGAAACACTATATCAACACCAAGATCCTCTCCTCCCCGAAACACTTTCAACCTTCCTTTATCGACTCCTTAGCGAACACGGGACAATATTCGATCGCCCAAATTTACTCTCAACTATCCCATCACCAGACCACTAACCACTCTCTACCACCCTTTCAATCTTGGGCAAAGGCCCTCAATGACCTCGAAGCTCCGGCTCACATCCTAGCGGGAAATCGGAAAATTCGCTCCCTCACCATCTCTGAAAAGTGGAGAGAAATACAATTCAAAATTGCCCATAGAGCCTACTTCCCTTTCTATCATAATCCGGAGAGTCCAGCCACCCCAACATGCCCCTGGTGCTCAGCTCCCAGACCCACACTTTTACATAGGTTTTGGAACTGCCCTAAGATAACACTCTTCTGGAACCAGGTCTTACTCTACATCAATAAAATTCTCAAAACTACCATTCCCAAGGACCTCATGCTCTGCATATTTAGCTTTCCTACACCACCCCCCGCTGACACACCTCCCCCAGGATCTACAACTCCTCATTGGGCTCACCTGTGTCTCCTGGCAGCTCGCAGATCTATCACTCAGGCGTGGATCAGCTCAGACCCGCCCTCCCTGCCCCAAGTCAAAATTGCCATACAAAACCTCTTCCGCATTGAATGGTTGGACACCATCTCTCAGGACTTCAACTCCTTAAACCGCTTCTTTTCGAGATGGAGGAAATACATTGAATCCTCCTCCCCCCCCCCCGAGGAAATCCAGCGCTATATAGAACCCTTTCGATTTACCGATTGGTACCTGAAGGCAGACCTCTTGGGCACGTTGGGAAAACTCAAACTATCTAACCCTCCGGCCCCCTGGCATTCCACGACTGACACCTCCTTTGCCAATTCTGGGGATTTCCCATGCACCACACTTCATTCCTAAACCAGCAAGATTGCCTCATCCCCGTCTTGCATCTGCTTCTATATACAACAGCCCTACGGCTCCTCCTTTGAGTGTGAGATCACGCTGGACCCCCTCCCCCACCCCCGACCTTCTGTCAAATTGGTACGAATATGGCCCTCTGATTTACTATGGCTATAGGAAACCAATTAACTTGGTAGTTTTAAGCCCTAACCATAACATGTGATTGCTGATGAAAAAATTGGTTTTTCACTCTTAACCTCTTCTAATTCCAACGCCAGCTCACTTCACCTTTGCCTTACAGCTGCTCTATTCGGCATAACGTTTGTCTTACTCTGTTAGCAAGGCTTTATACTATGTTCCGCTACGTTACATCTTTGTATCTTGATACTGCTGACCTTTGTACTATGTACTTTGTCAAAAATAATAAATATATTTAAAAAAAAAAAAACACAGTCCCTAAAGTAGTCCATTCAATGCTTTTTTAAAATGTTTTTATTACGTTTGTAGAGGTTAAATTGTACATTGAAGTGAAATATATAACCACACAGATATGAATGAATATTGAATAAAAGAATCCAAGACTTTTCATTGGCACAAAGAGGATACATAGTCCACTTAGAAGACCATACAAAATGTGTAACATGGCACTTAAAAAAACATACTGTATCTTCAGGTATATAGAACAAAAGCTGCCAAATATTTACACTAGTTACTAAGAACATTTGGTGGACTCTTCCACAAAAGATTACATTTGAATCAATGGTATGTTGTTGACACGTCTATGCCCCTACTTCACACTGAAATGCAATAACAATATAATAGTTTACAGCTATGTTTTAGTGCAATACACATCATCTAAGGATATTGGTGTCCTTTTATAAAACTGTGATCAGCCGTGATCCCAAGGATCACCGCTGATCACAGCTCATTTTCAGTTTATAAAGCAGAGATAATGGGGAGAGAAGCTGTTCTTCACCGATTATCTCTGCACATCTCCAACTGTCATTCACTGACACAGAAACGGGCAGTTTATAAAGCAGTGATCACTGCACTTCACAGGTGATCTCGGTCAGAATTCACCCTCCCCGCTTCACCAGCTCAGAGGTGGAGAATTGGGGGGGTGAAGAGAGAATCCCGAGGAAAGAGGAAGATTAGAGACTTCCCCCTGCCTCGTTCAGACCCCCCAACACATCAGCCATGTTCCCCTGCCCTGTATATGTGCATATATGCACATGCATGTATATGATGTATGTGTGTATATACATGTACATATAATGTATGTGTATATATATGTATATATAAGGTGTGTGTGTTTATATATACATATATAGTGTAGGGGGGCTAGTAATTGTATTTACTGTTTGGGCGGGCTCCTCGGAGATGTCCGTTACTGAGCAGTGATAATTTATCACTGCTTAATAAATGGACATCTCTGAGTTTCTGTGAATTTCGGTGCCGTAATCTCGTAATGTCTCACGAGATTGGGGCGTTCTCCACAGTTTACAGCGTTTGTAGATCACTTCACTTCACCAACTGTGAAGTGATCTACACACCTTTATAAGCAGGCACACAGGGGAGAACGATCTCCTCTGTGAATGCCGGAGAACTGTGCAGTGGATTTTTTACACTGCTTTATAAACGTACACCATTATCAGGAAACAATCAAAATGTTATTGAAACCCTTATCAATGCAGCTTTCTATCTCAGCAGACAGGTTTGCATTTAGGATGTGAAATTACAAATTGCCTCTGTAAGGAATAGAAATACACAAAACACCTTCAGATTGTGAATACTTGTATAGTTTATGTAAACAATACTAAATGTGTAGTAAGTTGCCATTAACACACAAAATAACCTATCTAGATTTTTTTGGCTTTATTTGTGATTTGGCTGTGAAAAAGATTGATAGACTAAATTTAAAGGATTCTTGATTTTTTTTTAAATATTGTATGTGGATTTATGCCAACGGTAGATAGAGCACGTGTATACAAATTTAGAAATGTAATTTAGGAGATGATGGTATTATCTGTACTATCTCCTCTGGTACTAAAGGTTGGCAGTTATGCCTCATTCCCCTGGTGGCAGTATTCTCCATTCAAGGCTCTATGTTTTGTTAAGTAACAGGTGTCTTTTTCAAACCTATTACATTTGAGTGGTTTTTCAGCCTCTCTATGTGAGCACTGCTATGTGGTAGAACTAAAAGGTGTTTCACAACTCGCCAAAGCAGTGGAAAGCGCACAGATCCCTTAACAGCTGACTTCATTTTTGAAATGTGGAACCACAGGGTTTTAATATTACCTGACCCTTCAGTTCATTGTTTTCCAGTGTTTTGATATCTTGAAATTCTTCCATTAGGATATCATGTTCTTCTGAGGTAATAACCATAGGGGAGGTGTTCATAAATGCACAACTGTAGGCACTTTGGAACAAAGAAACCCTCAGAAAATTAAATAAAATTATTGTTTTTTTCTAATTAAATGTAAATCACACATCAGCCAGTTTTACTTTTCTTTTCTTTCCCTGCCTCCATGCTTCGGCTTTGTGGTTCAGTGTATGTATGTTGGAGTGGGAGTAGAAAAAATTTTTTTAGTGCTATGAGCAGGAAATAATTTAACCGCTTGCCAACCAGCCGCCGTTGTTATACGGTGGCAGGTCGGCTCTCCTGCGCAAATCGCTGTAGCTGTACGGTGGGCTCGCGCAGGCATGAGAATGCCCTGCATGAGCATGCCCGTGGGTCAGGCAGACACGATGTCCACCGGAGACCCACAATCGCCTGTTAAATAGGCAGAACGGGGATCCGCTGATGTAAATTCAGCGGATCCCCATTCTGTCAAAGGACATGACACAGATTTACTGTTCCCAGTGACCGGGAACAGTTAGATCTGTCATGCCCCTACCAGCCCAGCCCCCACACAGTTAGAACACATTGAGGGAACATACTTAACCCCTTGGTTGCCCCTACAGTTTAACTCCTTCCCTGCCAGTGACACTTATACAGCAATCAGTGGCTGTTTAAAGCTCTGATTGCTGTATAAATGTCAATGGTCTCAAAAAAAGTGTCAAAAGTGTCCGATCTGTCCGCCGCAATGTCGCAGTCCCGCTAAAAATTGCAGATCGCTGCCATTACTAGTAAAAAAAATTAGAAAAAATAAAAATGCCATAAATCTATTGCCATAGTCTGTAGACGTGATAACATTTGCGCAACCCAATCAATATACGCTTATTGCAATTTTATTAACCAAAAATATGTAGAAGAATATATATTGGCCTAAACTGAGGAAGACATTTGTTTTTTTACGGGTTTTTTTGGATCTTTATTATAGCAAAAAGTAAAAATATTGTTTTTTTTTTTTTCAAAATTGTGGCTCTTTTTTGTTTATAGCGCAAAAATAAAAACTGCAGAGGTGATCAAATGCCACCAAAAGAAAGCTCTCTTTGTAGGAAAAAAGAACGTCAATTTCATTTAGGTACAACTTTGCATGACCGCGCAATTATCAGTTAAAGCAACGCAGTGCTGAGTCGCAAAAAGTGCTCAGGTCAGGAAGGGGGTAAATCCTTCCAGGGCTGAAGTGGTTAAATAAAGACAGTCATGTCCTTTCAGTTCAAAGACATACAGAAATACCTGAGGGCAGAGTTTTCACCCAAGCACGGCTGTTCTGAGGATGGAGCCAAGCACCAAAAGCAGAACATGCAGCTGGGAAACCACACTTACTTCAGGTCATCCCATCATTAATGAGATTTAGAACTATCTAACCATCTATAGATATCACTGCATCAATGTACACTTGTATTGGGCCTGCAGCAATAACATTCAGAAAAATAAAGGAATTGCTGGTTCTAAAAGATCCACATTGCACAAGCCATTGGAAGAGGCAAAAGTGATGCATAAATCACAATCATGTCTCAGATGGCGCCCCTTACTTTGAAGCACCGTGAAACAAGTTTCTTAGTACTTATGCTCTTTCAGTTGCTTCCTGCTCCTGTGTACAATATTAAAACAGGTGCAATGCAGCCATAATGTTGCGTGTTAGTGCTCAAAACCCAGCAGAGCATACAATTGAACCATTGAATGGTAGCTTAAAGCAGATGAAAAATAGAGTGGCTCGTGCGCTACTCACTATGACTATTATAATAGATCTTAAATATATAATGCACTTATAAATGTGAAACACAGCTGCCAGCTCCTCAAGTGTCAGGAACACCTGTAGCTAAATCTAATATGTTATATGGAGCAGCGCTATGTGTATAAAATATTAATATATCAGAAAACATATAAAACATGTATATAAAACACTCTCAAATAACATGCATAAAGTGCAAAAAATTACAACATTGTGAATATGATAAAGTGTTCAGTGCTTCAAACCATGATGTAAACAATAAAATGCAAAGATCACTAAAAGTGTCCAGTACTCCAATTCAATAAAGTGCAAAGGGCAAAACTGCCAAAAAGTATAGTCTCTTTTAGTCTCTTATAGGTGGAGCAAACGATTGAAGCCAATCAATAATATGAAATCAATTTCCGTCTTAATAATTCCTTTTATCCAGCGGTGTTCCACCCTAGAGAGGTATATATTATTATATCACTGCAAACAAATCCTCCAATATGTGCACTGGCCGCTGTCACGTACCTGGTGGATGAGTCTGACTTATGCAGGAGTAACCTCTCTTGCGACCATGATTCGTGAACCCCTGGTAGAGCAGACAGGAGGCTCAGGAGTGAGGATGGTACGAGGGTTGAGATGATCACCGGTGACAATTGAAGAGGTGCTTTCGGTCTCGTGCTAGTTGAATAGAGTGGTGGTACAGGCCGGGTCGGTAGCTAGCTGGCGGTACAGTACAGAAGGAGCAGGCAGAAGAATGGTCGGGTGCAGGCAGAGTTCGTTAATGGGCTG
Organism: Glandirana rugosa; assembly: GCA_018402905.1. Taxonomy (NCBI): domain Eukaryota; kingdom Metazoa; phylum Chordata; class Amphibia; order Anura; family Ranidae; genus Glandirana; species Glandirana rugosa. The sequence goes on along the minus strand of BLSH010297297.1, from coordinate 221,865 downwards.
GCAGCAAAGGTACAAGGGAGCAGGCAGGAGAGTGGTCATGGGTAGCCGAGATCGGTGCAGGCGGAGATAAGAGCAGGGTCCAGACAAGCCGGGTCACAGGAATCAGACAACAGGTCGCTCAGGAACACACACTAAACTCTGTAGATCAGACAGCACTTGCTGCAAGGTGTTTCTGGTTGAAATAGAGCCGTTTGGCGCCGTTTCTGGCGCGCGCGGGAGCGCGGGAATATCGCTAAATAGTGCATGGATACATGATTTCTTCTAACAGCCGCTCACCTTGTTCCCCTTAGAGAATACCCATCTCTCTCTTTGAGCTGTCTGCTGCCACTAATCTTCATTTGTCCATATAGACATGTAATGATGAAAAGATTGACCTCTCATGGTGTAGTATTAAAGAGCCAGCATTTATTAAAACACGTAGTAACTTACAGTTAAAATCGTGACAATCAGCGTATTTCACTCCTACAGAGCGGTGTCACGAATGCTCGTACGGAAAAAAACACAAACTTCCAGTTTCGGCCATACCCGGAAGTGACGTCACTCGGCTTCTTTCGACGTGTTGCGTCACAATCACATGACTTTATCAAGGGACTGGATACTGGGTGACGTTCTGCGGTCTTTATATACACATGCGGTTTCTATGGGAACTGCTGCAGCGGACATTTTGTTAGGGTCCATACCATATCCACTACAGCTGGCATTTCTTTGTAGTCCATTCTTAATTCTTCCTAGCGTTTGCATCTATTATTGACAAAATTATCGTCCTAAGCTTTATCTCAAAGTGAATGATGCAACACACTGTAAACAATATAATGTGCCCCAGACTAGGGCAATAGGACATGTTACAAACATTTCATGTAGCTCAATAATCAACTCATGGAAAATACAACCAAAATTGATAATACAAAGGAGAAAAGAGGGGTTTTATATGAAAGGAAAAAAAATAAATTAAAAAATTAATAATAAATAATCAATAATAGTAAAAATAAAATAAAAATAACAATTAAAATAAATAAATAAAAATGAAAAATAAAAAATATAATAGAGTGAAAATAAAAATAAAATAAAATAAAAATACAATAACATTTAAAATAAAATGAAATAAAAAAAATAAAAATAAATGAAAATAAAAAATAAAAATAAAAATAAAATTAAACATAAAATTATATTATGTTTTTACTGTAACAAATGTGTAGAAAAAATAATCAATGATTCTACTATATATAAACTATCCTGACACTCAAAAGTCTGAAAGGAAGCAGTTTAGGTCAAATTCAATATTATGGCCTAAAGGGGTCAAAGTTTGCATTTCAAAAATCCATTGGGATTTCGCCTTACTAAGTGATGTGATTTTGTTACTTCCTCTCCAATGTGGTTTGAACTTTTCTATACCCCAGAATTTAAGTGAAGATGGATCTTTGTTATGACATTCAGCATAATGTCTGGATATGCTGTGTTCGGGATATCCTTTTTGTATATTTTGGACGTGTTCTCTCAAACGTTTCCAGAGGGACCTTTTCGTTCTACCTATATATTGTTGGTGACATGGACATTCCAGGATATAGACAACTCCCTCAATTCTGCAGGAGATAAACTCCTTGTTACAGTAAAAACATAATATCATTTTATTTTTATTTTTACTTTTATTTTAAATTTTATTGTATTTTTATTTTATTTTTATTTTCATTTTATTATATTTTTTATTTTTCATTTTTATTTATTTATTTTAATTTTAATGTATTTTATTTTTATTTTTATTTTTATTTTAAATTTTATTGTATTTTTATTTTATTTTTATTTTAATTTTATTATATTTTTTATTTTTCATTTTTATTTATTTATTTTAATTTTAATTTTTATTTTTATTTTTCTTTTTCTTTTATTTTTATTTTTATTGTTACTATTATTTATTACTGATTATTATTTATTAAGTTTTACTTTATTATTTTTTCCTTTCATATAAACCCCTCTTTTCTCCTTTGTATTATCAATTTTGGTTGTCTTTTCCATGAGTTGATTGTTGAGCTACATGAAATGTTCGGAATATATTGCCCTAGTCTGGGATACATCAATACAGTGTGTTGCACCATTCACTTTGAGATAAAGCTTAGGACGATATTTTTGTCAATAGTAGAGGCAAACGCTAGGAAGAATTAAGAACTGACTACTAAGAAATGCCCGCTGTAGTGGAAATGGTACGGACCCTAACAAAATGTCCACTGCAGAAATTCCCATAGAAACCACGTGTGTATATAAAGACTGGCAGAACGTCACCCAGTATCCAGTCCCTTGATAAAGTTACGTGATTGTGACGCAACACATCGGGAGGAGCCGAGTGACGTCATTTCCGGGTATGGCCGAAACTGGATGTTTGAGTTTTTTACCGTACGAGCATTCGTGACACCGCTCTGTAGGAGTGAAATACGCTGATTGTCACGATTTTAACTGTAAGTTACTACGTGTTTTAATAAATGCTGGCTTTTTAATACTTTTTAATAAAAAGTATTTTAATACCACGAGAGGTCAATCATTTCATCATTACATGTCTATATGGACGAATGAAGATTAGTGGCAACAGACAGCTCAAAGAGCAAGATGTGTATTCCCTAAGGGGAACAAGGTGAGCGGCCATTGCACATTTTGGAGGATTTGTTTGCAGTGATATAATAATATATACCTCTTTGGGTGGAACACTGCTGGATAAAAGGAATTACTAAGACGGAAATTGATTTCATATTATTGATTGGCTTCAATCATTTGCTTCACCTATAAGAGACTAAAAGAGACTATACTTTGTTGAATTGGAGCACTGAACACTTTTAGTGATATTTGCATTTTATTGTTTACATCATGGTTTGAAGCACTGAACACTAGAGTTGAGCGGACACCTGGATGTTCGGGTTCGTCTGGTTCGGCCAAACTTCGCGGAAAAGTTCGAGTTCGGTACCGAACTTGACCCGAACTTGACCCCATACCCCATTGAAGTCAATGGTGACCCGAAATTTGGGCACAAAAATGGCTGTAAAACAGTCCTGGAAAGGGCTAAAAGGCTGCAAAAGGAAGCAAAATGGGGGTAAGACTAGGACAAGCGCCCTACAAACAAATGTGCATAGGGAAATAACTTAAAATCACATAAATCACAAAAAATAAAAATGGGAGGAGGAGGTGGAGGTGGAGTAGAAGCCTAGAGTTTGACTAGGCCGTGACCGTGGCAGTGTAGTTGGAAGCGGCAGTGGTGGAGGAGGAGGAGGAGGAGGAGGTAGCCAACACTGTTATTTGTTTGTTTGTTTTTTCTAATTGGGGTAGCCCCCAAAATATTGAGACATATTTAAAAAAAACAAGTATACCAATGGCTGTGTGAGGCCGGTCTAAATGTCTATTCTGTACAAGGCACAGACAAGTCTTGTGGGATCCATGCCTGGTTCATTTTAATAAATGTTAGCTTGTCCATGTTGGCTTTGCACAGGCGTCTGCGCTTGTCTGTGATAACACCCCCTGCCGTGCAAAACACACATTCAGACAATACACTGGCTGCAGGGCAGGCCAGCACCTCCAAGGCATAAAGGGCAAGCTCAGGCCATGTGCCTAATTTGGAGACCCAGAGGTTGAATGGGGCAGACCCATCAGTCAGTACGTGTAGGCGTGTGCACACATACTGTTCCACCATGTTGCTGAAACGCTGCCTCCTGCTAAGACGTTGGCTATCAGCTGGTGGTGCCGTTTGTTGTGGCGTGCTGCTGACAAAGCTTTTCCACATTTCGGCCATGCTAACCCTGCCTTTTGAGGTGCTGGCGGTGCCACAGCTGCTTTGGTGACCTCTTCCTCCGCCTTCGCCTTGTGCTTCCACTGAGCCCCCTGTGTCATTTGGGAATGCCCTCAGCAGCGCGTCTACCAGCGTGCGCTTATAGTCGCGCATCTTCCGATCACGCTTCAGTGAGGGAATTAAGGACGGCATGTTGTCCTTGTAATGGGGATCCAGCAGGGTGGCCACCCAGTAATCGGCACAAGTTAAAATGTGGGCAACTCGGCTGTCATTGAGCAGGCACTGCAGCATGTAGTCGCTCATGTGTGTCAGGCTGCCCAGAGGCAAAGACAAGCTATCCTCTGTGGGTGGTGTATCATCTGTGTCCTCCGTATCCCCCCAGCCACGCTCCAGTGATACCCAGGAGCTGCGTTGGGTGCCATGCTGCTGTGAACACGGTTCCTCCTCCTCCTCATCATCATCATCTTCCTCCTCCTCCTCATCCTCCAGAACTGTGACCTGGCTTGAAAATTTTTTACCTGGCTTATGCTATTGCAGGTACCCACCCTCTGAGCCACTTGTGAATGACTGGCCTGATAATCGTGGAAATTACCCCTCTTCCTCCTCCTCTTCCTCCTGTGCCACATCCTCTTCCATCATCGCCCGAAGTGTTTTTTCAAGGAGACATAGAAGTGGGATAGTAATGCTGAGAACAGCGTCATCGGCACTGGCCATATTGGTGGAGTACTCGAAACACCACAATATGGTACACAGGTCTAGCATGGAGGTCCATTTGTTGGTGGTGAAGTGGTGCTGTTCCGCAGAGCGACTGACCCGTGCATGCTGCAGCTGAAACTCCACTATTGCCTGCTCTGCTCGCACAGTCTCTCCAGCATGTGCAAGGTGGAGTTCCACCTTGTGGGCACATCGAATTAGGAGGCGGTGAGCTGGAAGACTGAAGTTCCGCTGCAGCGCAGACAGGCGAGCAGCTGCAGGGTGAGAATGCCGAAAGCGCGCACAGACAACCCGCACTTTCTGCAGCAGCTCTGACATATCCAGGTAGTTTTTTAGAAATTTCTGCACCACCAAATTCAGCACATGTGCCAGGCAAGGGATGTGCATCAAACCGGCTAGGCCCCGAGCTGCTACGAGATTTTGCCCATTATCACACACCACCAGGCCGGGCTTGAGGCTCAGTGGCAACAACCACTCATAGGTCTGTTGTTCAATGCCCGTCCACAGCTGCTGCGCAGTGTGGAGTTTATCCCCCAAACATATCAGTTTTAAAACAGCCTGCTGTCGTTTCCCCCTGGATGTGCTGAATTTGGTGGTGAAGGTGTTACACTGAGCGGATGAGGAGGTGGTAGAGGAGGAGGAAGCGGAGTAGGAGGAGGAGGCAACAGGAGGCAAAGAGAAATGCCCTGCAATCCTCGGTGGCGGAAGGACATGTGCCAAACGGCTAGTCGACTCAGGCCAACCCGCCACTGCATTTGCCCAGTGTGCAGTTAGCGAGATAAAGCGTCAATGCCCATGCTTACTGGTCCACGTATCAGTGGTTATGTGGACCTTGCCACAGATGGCATTGCACAGTGCACACTTGATCTTGTCCCCGACTTATTTGTGCAGGGAAGGGATGGCTCGCCAGGAAAAGTAGTGGTGGCTGGGATCCACGTACTGTGGGACAGCTACCACCATCAGGTTTTTAAAACTGTCGACCAGACGGAATGACAGCATTTCAAAGGCCAGGAATTTTGAAATGCTGGCGTTCAGGGCCAGGGATCGTGGGTGGGTAGGGGGGTACTTCCTCTTTCTCTCCAATGTTTGGGAGATGGAGAGCTGTAAGCTTCCATGGGACCGTGTGGAAATTCTTGGGGACGGTGGCGGACATGGTGTCACATGCTCTGTTTGCTGGGTGGCAGGTGACACTGGCACTGTAGAGGTGGAGGAAGAGGCCGAGGCAGTTGCAGAAGAGGAAGCAGGAGGAGGCCGAGACCTTTCTTGGATTTTGAGATACTTATTCCACTGCAGCAAGTGCTTTGAATTTAGATGCCTGGTCATGCAGGTCATGCAGGTTGTGCTCAGGTTTAGAACATTTATGCCTTGCTTCAGGCTCTCATTGCACAGCATGCAAACCACTCCTGTCTTGTCATCAGCACATTGTCTGAAGAACTGCCACACCGGGGAACGCCTTTGAGATGCCTTTGGTGTGCTAGGTCCCTGGGTGCGGTGGGTAGTAGCAGGCGTACTGTCTAGGGGGCGCTCGCTCCGCTTTTGCAACCTGCTTCCTCTTTTGCTGTGGTTGTGCCTCTGTGCGACCACCACCTCTTCCCCCAAACTGCACATGTGGGGTCTAGGACCTCATTATCCTCCTCCACATCTTCCACCCACCCTTCACCACTGCCCTCCTTGTTTGTCTGCACACTGTGGAAAGCTGCAGCATTTGGTACCTGTGTTTCGTCATCATCAGAGACATGCTGTGCTGGTGTTTCCGTGTCCTCATCCTGCAAAAGAAGTGGTTGGGTATCAGTGCACTCAATGTCTTCCACTTCTGGGGCAGGGCTATGTGGATGGCCCACGGAAAGCACACCAGGAGAGTCATCAAAAAGCATTAGAGACTGTTGCATGACTTGGGGCTCAGACTGCTTGGCTCATTTACAAGGGGCTGAGGTGAAAGACAGATGGCCATGGGGTTCAGGTGCCAAGTCTGAGCTTTCATCAAAGGACCGGGTGGGAGACAATATTAAGGAACTGGAGGCATTGTCAGCCACCCAATCTACTATCGCCTGTACTTGTTCTGGCCTCACCATTCGTTGAGCGGCATTCGGGCCTACCATATAACGTTGAAGGTTCTGTCGGCTACTCGCACCTGAAGAAGGTGTTTCGATCGATCACGTCCTCTCCTTGTGACAGGAACTTCACCAACACCTCCAACACCAGCAGCATCAGCAGCACCACGACCACGTCCCTTTCTGGCCGCAAATGTACTATGTAGCACTATTTATTAATACAAAAATAAAAGAAGAATAAATTCTTCTTCTTTTTTTTTTGGAAAACAACAACGTAGACACACTTTTTATTTTTGTGCAAGAAATGCACCGCTCACACCAACAGCAGGAACCTCTCCCTACACCAGTATGATATGATTTTAGAACAATAATCTGTCCCTCACAGGAGCAGCAGGAACCTCTCCCTCTAGCAGTATGTGATGATTTTAGAACAATAATCTGTCCCTCACAGCACCAGCAGGAACCTCTCCCTCTAGCAGTATGTGATGATTTTAGAACAATAATCTGTCCCTCACAGCACCAGCAGGAACCTCTCCCTATAGCACTAGGAGATGATTTTAGAACAATAATCTGTCCCTCAGAGCACCAGCAGGAACTTCTCCCTTTAGCAGTATGTGATGATTTGAGAATAATAATCTGTACCTCATAGCACCAGCAGGAACCTCTCCCTCTAGCAGTATGTGATGATTTTAGAACAATAATCTGTCCCTTACAGCACCAGCAGGAACCTCTCCCTATAGAACTAGGAGATGATTTTAGAACAATAATCTGTCCCTCACAGCACCAGCAGGAACCTCTCCCTATAGCACTAGGAGATGATTTTAGAACAATAATCTGTCCCTCACAGCACCAGCAGGAACTTCTCCCTCTAGCAGTATGTGATGATTTGAGAATAATCTGTCCCTCACAGCACCAGCAGGAACCTCTCCCTCTAGCAGTATGTGATGATTTTATTACAATAATCTGTCCCTTACAGCACCAGCAGGAACCTCTCCCTATAGCACTAGGAGATGATTTTAGAACAATAATCTGTCTCTTACAGTACCAGCAGGAAACTCTCCTTATAGCAGTAGGAGATGATTTTAGAACAATAATCTGTCCCTCACAGCACCAGCAGGAACCTCTCCCTTTAGCAGCATGTGATGATTTGAGAACAATAATAGGTCCCTCACAGCACCAGCAGGAACCTCTGCCTCTAGCAGTATGTGATGATTTTAGAAAAATAATCTGTCCCTCACAGCACCAGCAGGAACCTCTCCCTCTAGCAGTATGTGATGATTTTATTACAATAATCTGTCCCTTACAGCACCAGCAGGAACCTCTCCCTATAGCACTAGGAGATGATTTTAGAACAATAATCTGTCCCTTACAGTACCAGCAGGAAACTCTCCTTATAGCAGTAGGAGATGATTTTAGAACAATAATCTGTCCCTCACAGCACCAGCAGGAACCTCTCCCTTTAGCAGCATGTGATGATTTGAGAACAATAATATGTCCCTCACAGCACCAGCAGGAACCTCTGCCTCTAGCAGTATGTGATGATTTTAGAAAAATAATCTGTCCCTCACAGCACCAGCAGGAACCTCTCCCTCTAGCAGTATGTGATGATTTTAGAAAAATAATCTGTCCCTCACAGCACCAGCAGGAACCTCTCCATATAGCAGTATGTGATGATTTTAGAACAATAATCTGTCCCTTACAGCACCAGCAGGAACCTCTCCCTATAGCACAAGGAGATGATTTTAGATCAATAATCTGTCCCTCACAGCACCAGCAGGAACCTCTCCCTCTAGCAGTATGTGATGATTTTAGAACAATAATCTGCCCCTCACAGCACCAGCAGGAACCTCACCCTCTAGCAGTATGTGATGATTTTAGAACAATAATCTGTCCCCTCACAGCACCAGAAGGAACCTCTCCCTCTAGCAGTATTTGATGTTTTTAGAATAATCTGTCCCTCACAGCACCAGCAGGAACCTCTCCCTCTAGCACTATTTGATGATTTTATTACAATAATCTGTCCCTTACAGCAACAGCAGGAACCTCTCCCTATAGCAGTAGGAGATGATTTTAGAACAATAATCTGTCCCTCACAGCACCAGCAGGAACCTCTCCCTATAGAACTAAGAGATGATTTTAGAACAATAATCTGTCCTTCACATCACCAGCAGGAACCTCTCCTTATAGCAGTAAGAGATGATTTTAGAACAATAATCTGTCCCTCACAGCACCAGCAGGAACCTCTCCCTCTAGCAGTAGGTGATGATTTTAGAATAATTTGTCCCTCACAGCACCAGCAGCAAACTCTCCCTATAGAACTAGGAGATGATTTTAGAACAATAATCTGTCCTTCACAGCACCAGCAGGAACCTCTCCTTATAGCAGTAGGAGATGATTTTAGAACAATAATCTGTCCCTCACAGCACCAGCAGGAACCTCTCCCTTTAGCAGTATGTGATGATTTTAGAAGAATAACCTGTCCCTCACAGCACCAGTAAACTGTACCTAATCCATTATCAGATGGTTTTAGAATGCTAAGCTTTCCCCTCACAGCACCGCCAGGAACATTTCTGTAATACAGGATGAGATGATATTAGATCAATAATCTATCCCTCACAGCAATAGTAAACTGTACCTAGTCCAGTATCAGATCGTTTTATAAAGCTAAGCTTTCCCCTCACAGCACCGCCAGGAACCTGTCTGTAATGGAGGATGAGATCATATTAGATCGGTAATCTATCCCTCACAGCAGTAGTAAACACTTCCTAGTCCAGTATGAGATCGTTTTAGAACGCTAAGCTTTCCCCTCATAGCACCGCCAGGAATCTGTCTGTAATGCAGGATGAGATCACATTAGATCGGCAATCTGTCCCTCACAGCGCCGGCAGCATGCTCTCCCTACACTAGCCTGAGATGATGTGACACGCGGCATACGTGATTCCAGCTCATATAGAGGCTGGGTCACATGATGCACTAGCCTATCATGGCCATGCCATTAGTAGGCGTGGCTGTGATGGCTTCTAAGGGCAAACGAGTGAAACGGTTATTGATTGGCTGCCCTGCAGCTATAGAAAAGGCGCCAAAAATAGTCTGGGTCACATGATGCACTGGCCAATCACAGCCATGCCATTAGTAGGCATGGCTGTGATGGCTTCTAAGGGCAAACGAGTAAAACGCTTGTTGATTGGCGGCCCTGCAGCTATATAAAAGGTGCGCAAAATACCCGAATACCGAACCCGGTAAATGTCCAGGTTCGGGGCACGGACGCCCCAAAGTCCAGTACGGACCCGAACTTTACAGTCCGGGTTCGCTCAACTCTACTGAACACTTTATCATATTCACAATTTTGTAATTTTTTGCACTTTATGCATGTTATTTGAGAGTGTTTTATATACATGTTTTATATGCTTTCTGATATATTAATATTTTATACACATAGCGCTGCTCCATATTACATATTAGATTTAGCTTAAAGAAGATGTAAACCCTTACTTACATAACATGTGTATCTCAAACAATTGTCTTTTATTTTTTTTTTAGAAAGTGCTATTTTCACTTTTTTTCCACCTTTGTTTCATCTCAGCACTGCTGATCTCCTTCAGCCACATTGTATCCACTTTCTGTGTACATGCTCCAGGATTGGCTATAAAATATTGGTGTTGACCAGCTTCCTGATAATGGCAGCAGTAGACTGTGCCTATTATATTCAGTTAAATTAAATAATATTAAATTATATTAAATATTATATGTGATTTTAAGAATTGGGTTTCAGGGAGCTGCTGTAATACATTTTAGTGTACAGGGTTGTTTGTGAATATTGGAAGCAGTTTTATTCTGTATGTTTTGTTTGATGGCAATACTTTTAATTTAATGTGGCCAAAAGCTTTACCAATTCAGCATTGAGATCAGAAATCTACCAATTTGTTAAGGAATACCAGGTAAATTCAGGATGAAATAAGTGTACAGTAATAAACACATGTTCTCATGTAGCACCCTCCTAGGTAGGTTCTAAAAGAGTCAGGTGAATGCTAGTGTTGTTTTTGACAGGTAAATTTAGTTGCCACACTATAGTCAGTGTGACTGTGATTTTGGTTGTAGTAAGAGCAGAATGTGGCTCACTGTACTCAGTGAGCTGCAACTGTTTAGCCAGGACTGAGCCGTGTGCTCCCCTGCTGCCAGCCTGCTGGAGAGTTCCCTCTGTATCCAGGCAACTTGAGAAGTTTCTGGATGATAGGTGTGGAGCTATGCAGAGAGCAGCATGAATATTGATGCATACCCAGCCTGTCCCAGAAAGGCAGGCTTTGAAGGTAGGCTGGGAGACTGTATTTATTCCTAGAGAAAACAAAGCATTGGGCCTTGTCCCAGTGTGGAGGTATCCAGCCTGAGGGGAGGACGCTGCCCTCTCAGGCATAGGCTGCCATGCGGAGACCACAGGTGGGCAGCCTGAGGGAAGAATGCAAAGACCCGGGTGCTTAGAAGACATTGACTGAGGGGAGCTGTCTGGCATAGATCTGTTGGTATCGCTGGAGGGCATTACTTAGAAGATTGGAAGGAGGCATTCATCTGTATTTGGGCCTTGTGAGTATAGACAATGCTGGATCTTGGGGACCTTGTGATCTAGCTACCCCTCTGGTGCCTAGTTATAGTCATCTTTGGGTCTATTAAAGGGACACCGGCTGGTGACCTAAAGAGCTGTGTCTAAATACTTTACTAATTTAAGGGACTTTGCTCTACTGGCTTTACTACTACTACTACTACTACTAAAATGAAGATTAAAGTGATACTAAAGTTTTTTTTTTTCATTTAAAAATAATAAACATGTTATACTTACCTGCCCTGTGCAGTGGTTTTGCACAGTGCATCCTCCTCTTCTCAGGACCCTCGCCAGTGCTCCTGGTCCCTCCCTCCTGCCCCCACAGAAAGCAACTTGCTATGGGGGCCCCCGAGCCGAGCCACGGCTCTGTGTGTCCATTCAGACACGGAGCTGCAGTTGGGCCTGCTCCCTCTCTCTCTTTATTGGCTCACTGACTTTGATTGACAGCAACGGGTGCCAATGGTGTCCTGATGCTGTCTCAGCCAATGAGGAGGGGAGTCCTGGACAGCCAAGACTCTCATGCAACATCGCTGAATTGAGATGGGGCTCAGGTAAGTATTAGGGGGGCTGAGGAGGACTGCTGCACACAGAAGGTTTTATTATCTTAATGTATATAATGCATTAAGATAAAAAACCTTCGGACTTTACAACCACTTTAAGTCCTCAGTTGTATATAGTTCTTATTACTGGAGTTTATCAATGATTATCCCTCATCCCTATCCAAGTTATCCAAAAAAAAAAACAACATCTCCTAAACTGGTCTTTGGTGAAAGAGAGTGAATGAGCCTGTTGTGTCCCTTGCTATGGGGATGAAGTTGGGAAGACCAGGACAATGATTCCTGTGGCTTCTACGGGAGTAGCGCTACACTTATAAAAAAAAACTTGCATGTTTCCACTCTTAAAAATTAGTTTTAGCCATTTAGAAAATATAATTTAACCAAAATAGTATATTGCTCTTTTCATCTATGTTTTACTTTCCATTTTAATTTCTTACATTTTACTGGCTTCAATTTCTGCTCAGGAATTGGATCTGTTTAATCTATTTGACTGGGAAGTGATAATACACACACTGGTGTAGAAGAGAGATTTAGGCTTGATTCACACCTATGCAGTTTTCAGTTTGCATATTCCAGGTGCATTTTACGTTTTTCAATACACATTTTTGATTCATTGAAGTCTATGGAGCCAAAAACCATAAAAAAAAAATCCCTGGCCCCTTCCATAAAACGCACAGATGTGAACATGACCCATAGGAAACCATTAATGGTAAATGGACTGTAGTGGGTTTCTGCAAAACTGAAAATGCAATAAAAATTGCATGGGTGTAAATCAGGCAAACATGCTCTGTTATGCCTGATTCCCACCTATACGTTTTTAGCGATTTTTGCATTTTGCAGATTTTCACTACAGTCATTTTAACATTGTTTCCTATGGAACACATTCTGTAGTGCAAATCTGCAAAATGCAGAAAGCACTAAAAATGCATAGGTGTGAATAAGGCCTTAGTTGTCTTTCAGATGAGGAAAGGGGGAGTTTGTTAAAAAAAAGTAGGCAGCGTTCACTGCTCCCTGGCTGCCCACCAAAATGCTATAATTACTGCTTGACAAGGCTGTTCACATACCCCAGCCACAATGCTTTGCAGCCAGGGCATTTTTACCTCAGATTTCAGAATTTGATGTGTTCCACTGCCTTGAGTTCAATGGGAGTTCACTGCTACTACAAGCCAATTATTTAATTATTTTGCTTGCAGTTGTGGCACATTTTTTTACTAAAATGTCCCCCTTGGGATTGAAAAAAAGCAGACATTAAGAAGGTGGCAGGATCACCTCTTAAATGCCTGGCAACTGCTACTATACCTCTCTCTAAAAAACAATCTACCACTGGTCACTTTTCAGAGGATTGTAATCATTGCCACTTTTCTGAAAGAAGCCTAACGCTGGCCATACCTTGATCATTCCTAAGGAACCTGTCGAATTAAAATCATGTATGTCCATTCCTGTTCATGAGAGTTTCCACCAGCCCATCCCAATGACACTGTTCTATAGGTTTAACTCTTTACTCCACTTGTGATTAAATTGAATCCCAGGAAGCTCAACTCTGTACATAACCCATGCTTGCTAATCTACCAAGGCATTTCTCCTTCTTCCGTTACATCCAGGTTGCGTCCCTAGGAACCAGGGTTGCCAACTGCCAGTAAATTTACTGACAGTTTGTAAAATGATTTTTATAACTGTCTATAAATATCAGGGTCTGATAATTTGTCATGCTGTGCAGAATTTTTAAGTGTAAACCAGGCAAATTACTTGATATGGGTATTGTCAGTGTTTCCATGTTATGTTTAAATATCAATTCTCTTCGTTTTTAATAAGAGTTCAGTTATTTTTCAGGTTTCCAGTAAAAAATGTGCTCCGCCAGTAAATGTTCCATGTTTTGCCAGTAAAAAACACTGCAGGAGGTTGGCAACCCTGCTTGGAAAGTTGGATCCAAATTGGGGGTACCAATTGCTAGGAAAGGAACCGAGACACATAAGTTCGTTCACTACTGGGGCCTTTCATGACCTATGCCAAGTCACTTCAGCTTTGCAATTGGCTGTTTGCTATATGCACATAGATGTAGCGTTACCCCTATAGGGGCCGCTGAGTGTTGTGGTCTGTCTGTCACCCTGCCCAGCCAGGCACACGATTTCAAGCATCCAGAGACATGAAACGGTACTTGCACTTGTTTTTGTATTTTTATTGAGAGGTATTAAACTTGGATAGGGTAAGGAAGTATGGGATGCCCACTTGAATGAACATAATATTAACAGGACTCAACGTATATACACCTCAGTATAAACATCTCAGTATATACACCTCCTCTCTTCTCTCCAGCACATCACTTGATTGCAGACTATCTCTCCTCAACACCTCCAGCACATCACTTGCTTGCACTTCTCAGACCAGCTAGTATTGATTTGTAGACCTAGCACTGACTCCACCAGGCCTAAGGAATGCCTTTTATAGGCAGGGACCGCTGGTACCTTTATTGTAGCAAAATGTAGGTAAGTCCCAGTGCTAGCCATCCATGTGGCTACTGCTCCCAGTACCCCCTCTTCAGGCTCTGCCAGCCCTCCTGGCTGCAGCTGCCTCTCTCCACTGCCCATACTACCACAGTCCACTCTTCTGGCTCTGCACCCATCCCAGACTGTGCTCTCTCAGTCCTCTCAAGTGAGCGTGCCACCCCGAGCCCAGGCCCAAGGTCACCCCTCCAGACTGGGGAGCTCCCTCAAAGTCCCCAACAGCCTAGTACTCCACCTCCAGCTTCCTTCCCAAACAACTTCTCCCCAGCTTGACTGACCCTAGGTATTAAAGGAGGCCTGCCCCCTGCCAATCTAAGTTGAGGATTAATCAGGGCTCCTTAAAATACCCCAGACAGCTTCACCTCTCTTCTCCTCCTTCCTTTCTAGAAGACACTAAAACAATCTAGAAAGAAGTGGGAAGTCCCAGTGATGCTGCCTGTGAGTCACCAGCTCTACCCTGAGTCACTCCCAACCCAAACCAAAACAAACAGGACTAGCTACCAGCTAGGCCTGCCTAAATTTGCCTACTCTAACAAAAACCCTATTTATATCCATCTAGCAACCTAGAGCGTGCTACATACTGTAGAGTGTAGACACACTACTGTAGTCCTTATCAACAGCAATATAGCCTTTTCTAGTTAGTTTGAACCATTTATTCAGACACTGGTACTGCATCTTCTCTTGTATTGTCTTGTCCCCTGGTGTGACCATATGTATGTTACATCTTGCATGCATCTCTTGTGTTGGATTAAAACAAAGAAAAAATAACAAATATGTTACACTTACCTTCTCTGTGCTATGGTTTTGAATAGAGCAGCCCAGATACTTTTCTTTTTGGGTTCCCCGCAGGTGGTACTGACTCCCCCCCCGCCGAGTACCCCCGATAGCAAGCCTATTGCTATGGCACTCGAGCAGGCTCACTCCCGAGCCATGCTCCTATAAATGGACAGTGTCCATTCATACACAGAGCTCTGCTTGGCCCCATCCCCCACTCCCTCTTCATTGGCTCACTGGCTGTGATTGACAGCAGCACGGCTGTGTGAGCCAATGAGGAGAGAGAGACCCAGGAGAGCTGCTGCTCTCATGCACATCACTTGACCTATATAGGGCTTAGACAAGGATAAGGGGGAAAGGGGGTTGAAGGGGGAGCTGCACCCCGAAGGATATATATATATATATATATATATATATATATATATTGTAAGGGATTAGCTCAGAAGCGGGGTTTGCAGGGCCCCCTGGATGGGTCACAGCACAGTGAAGTGGCCATGGACAGACAGCAGGATCTTTGTGAAAACAATATATCCTATATTATCATGGATGATCTCTGATCAACCATTGCTCCATTCATAATAAAATATAATAATCTGCTATAACTGTAGGTGTCAGGATCTCTGGGAATTGAGATGGGTACTAGATAGGTTATATGACTAAGTCCTAATCCTCACCATTTACTTTTTACCATCTATTCCTTGACTAACGCTTTACATCTTTTTCTGTATAACAGACATTCAATTGTAAACCCGCAGTTCCTCTGGCATCCTCTTGGGGGAGCCTTGAGTGACATCTCCTCATTCTGCTCATACATATGGCCTGTCCACGAGACATACAGCTGATCTCCACTACTCAGTTGTAGCCATTACCAATGAGATTTGTTGCATCTCCCCCTAAGGCTGGGTTCACACTAGTCCGATTCTCGGACCGACATGAAGAGCACAAGTTGCATTACGTCACAAAAACAATGATTCCCTATGAGAGCCGTCTTAACTGCTCCGACATGTGTTTTTCAAAGTCGGAGCGACTTTGAAAAAGGTTCCTGTACTACTTTTGTCCGACTTTGATCCTACTTCAGCCCATTGAAAGGCATTGAAGTCGGATCAAAGTCGTATCAGTGTCTTCACTGATCCGACTTTGGCATGTGACTTGTGCTCTGGGGATCTTGAAGGGGAACTCCACACCATATTTTTAAAGAAAAAACTGGCATGGGATCCCCCTCCAGGAGCATACCAGGCCCTTTGGTCTGGTACGGATTTTAAGGGGAACCCCATGCCGAAAAACAGCGTGGGGTCCCCCCCAAAATCCATACCAGACCCTTATCCGAGCACAGGCCAGGAAAGGGGGTGGGGACGAGCGAGCGGCCCCCTCTCTCCTGGACCATACCAGGCCGCGTGCCCTCAACATGGGGAGTATGGGTGCTTTGGGGCAGGGGGGGCTCTGCGCCCCCACCCCAAAGTACCTTGTCCCCATGTTGATGAGGACAAGGGCCTCTTCCCGACAGCCCTGGCCGGTGGTTGTCGGGGTCTGCGGGCGGGGACTCATCGGAATCTGGAAGTCCCCTTTAACAAGGGGGCCCCCAGATGCCGGCCCCCCACCCTATGTAAATGAGTATGGGGTACATCGTACCCCTACCCATTTACCTGGAAAGAAATATGTACACAAAAAAACCACACAGCTTTTTAAAATATTTTATTAAATCTGCACCGGCGGTCTTCTCCCCTCTCCGGTGTCTTCTTTTCTTCGGCTCTTTTGCGGGGTCTTTCATCTTCTGAGGGGTCTTTTCTTCTTCTCTGCGGTGTCTTCTGCTCTTTTGCCGGTCTTCTCCGTTTTTTTGTCGGATAGTGTGAACCCAGCCTAAGTCCGTCTCTGAGAGGCACAGCTGATTTCATGTATTCAGCTGCAGCTGCAGCCAATGGAATCTGTCTCGCTCAGCTTATAAGACTCCAGCTGAGGGAGGATTCTCAGGGCTATCACAATGAGGACTCCAGTGAATAGATAGACGTGGCCCTGATTTACTATGCCTCCCAAATCTACTCCAGCAGTGTCTTAAAATAACTCCCAATTAAAGGCAACTACGACTTCAACTCTCACAAACTGGGAGGAAATCTACACACATCAGAGCTCTATTTGCCTGGGAAGATGCCTCTCAGATCACATGTTCTAAGCACTGAATGTCAATTGGAGTCAAACTTGTGGCTTCAGAATTCCTCCATTTAATGCTTGTATGCAAGTTCATTGCCATAAAAAAAAGTTTATAAATCAATTTTTTTTTCAGGAGCAGAGGTTTTAATAAGGGTTAAAGTGAAAAAAAAGCCAAAAAACCCTTGAGATATTCCTTTAACCACTTCAGCCCCGAAAGAATTTCACGCTTTAGGACCAGAGCACTTTTTGCGATTCGGCACTGTGTCGCTTTAACTGACAATTGTGTGGTCTTGCGACATTGTACCTAAACAAAATATGCATCCTTTTTTACCCACAAATAGAGTTCTTTTTTGGTGGCATTTGATCTCCTCTGCGTCATTTCTGATCGCCGCTATAAATAAAAAAACAGTTTTTCTTACTTTTTGCTAAAATACTAATTAAACAAATAAAATAAAAAAAAGGCATTTTATTTCATCGTTTTTGGACGATTTATATTCTTCCTCATATTTTTGTTTTAAAAAAAAAAATCGCAATTCGGCATTTATTGATTGGTTTGCGCAAAAGTTGCCACGTTTACGGATGATGAGAATTCATTTCTGGGCTTTTTATTTTTTTTAATTTTTTACTAGTAATGGCGGCGATCTGAGATTTTTATCGGGACTGCGATATTGCAGCGGACATGTCAGACCATTTTGACACTTTTTGGGACCATTGGTATTTATATAGCGATCAGTGCATAAAAATGCACTGATTACTGTAGAAATGCCATTGGCAGTGAAGGGGTGAACCTGTAGGGGGGCGCTCTAAGGGCTAACTGTGTTCCCTAGGCGTGTTCTAACTGTATGGGGGCTGGGCTAGCAGGGGGAGGGGAGTGATCAGGGCTTCCATATACAGGAAGCCTGTGATCACTGCTCTTCCCCCTCTGTCAGAACGGAGATCCGTGTTTACATACATGGACCTCTGTTCTTTCACTGCAGGGGGTTCTTCACGGGTAGCCGGTGGCGATTGAGTCCGCTCTACCTGCTCCCTGGGCCCCCGGAACACAGTGAGCACGCCTCACAATGCTAGTTGTTGCAGCCACTGTCAGGTGACGGCGGTTTGCGATAACGAACCACTTTGCCACTGTCACACTGCGGTGGGCAGTCGGCAAGTGGTTAAATATTGATATTGAGCTCTGTGATGTTTAGAACAGTGCCACCGCAAAATGACATTTGTAAAGGAAAAATGTACATTTAAAATCGGTGGCGGCTGGAATGTATTGCTAGTTCCCTGCAATATAGATAAAGATCATTGAAAAAGCATTGCGTTGGGGGTCCCCCCCAGGACATACCAGGCCCTTTGAGTCTGGTATGGATTTTAAAGGGAACCCTATGCCAAATTTATTAAAAATGGTGTTGGGGTCCCCCCAAAATGCAAACCAGACCCTTATCCGAGCACACAGCCCTGGCATGGCGGGGGGGTGGGGACGTGTGAGTGTGCCCCCTCCGAACCTTATCAGACCACATGCCCTCAACATGTGGAGGGTGCTTTGGGGTCTGGCTTGGATTTTGGGGGGACCCCAATGCCATTTTTCTAAAAATTTGGCATGGGGTTCCCCTTAAAATCCATACCAGCCCTTAAGGGCCTGGTACGGACTTTGCAGGGGACCCCTACCCAAAATTTGTGTTTAATTTTGGCATGAAGTTCCTCTTGAAATCTATGCCAAACCCTTATCCGAGCGTGCATGCATATATAGTCTACACAGTGGTGTAGTGGTTAGCACTTTTGCCTGGGAGAAAATCCCAACCACAACACTACCTGCCTGGAGTTTGCATGCTCTCCCTGTGTCTGCGTGGGATTCCTGCGGGTACTCCGGTTTCCTCCCACACTGCAAAGACATGCAGGTAGGTAAATTAGATCCTGTTTAAAACTCCCTAGTATATATATGGATGTGAGTTAGGGACCATAGATTGTAAGCTCCTTGAGGGTAGGTACTTTTTTTTTTTTTTTTTTTTTTTTTTTTCCACTTCAGTAGACCATTTTAAGAGTTCCATTTCATATAGACATTCATATAAATCTCTTAATTAGTCTCATTATTGTGGTTTGTTTTCCTTTGCTAGATTTAATCCCCTTCCCTTCCCTTCACCCTCCCTCCTTAAGTAATTTACCATATCATAGTTTTATTAATATTATTTATTATTCATTTTTATCCCACTTCATTCACTTCATCCACTCCGCACATCCCATCCAACTAAGCTTATATTTCTCCCTATAGGGCCTTCTTCACTAGACCTGATCTATTATCTTCATTTTACTTTCACCTCTTCTACCTTTCTTCACCTCCTCCCTCTCCTTAAATCACCCCTCTATTTCCCCATTCCAGGGTCTCCATTTTTCTTCAAACATTCTAAGTTTTCCTCTTTTAATGTAAGTTGCTCTTTCCTTCCATTTCGTTTCCCTAAGTGTTTTGATCCAGTCCTCTACCCTAGGTGGGATTCTCTCTTGCCACTTTTGCGCAATCACCTTCCTGGCTTGAAATAGGCAGCCAACCAGTAGTTCAAAGTGTTTCAAACGTCTCACTCTCTCATCTAAGATGCCTAATGCACATAATTGTACTCCTTTAATTAAGGAGAGACCACAGACTTTGTTGATCTTTTCTATTACCCCCTCCCAATATCTGAAGAGTTTAGGACAGCGCCAGATCATGTGCACCAGGGTCCCCCCTCCACTACATCTTGGGCATCTGTCATCCTGTCTTTTCCCATATCTATACAGCTTTTCCGGAGTGTAGTAAACCCTATATAACCAGTATAGGTGGGACATTCTTTGTGCCGGGGACATTGAAACCAAGGGACCAGTCTTTAAATACTGGTTCCATAGTTCCTCAGAGATTTCTCCTACATCTTCTTCCCATTTCTTTTTGATAGATGCCTCATCCCCGTTTTTCTTTATATGCACATACAGTTCCCTATATACCTTAGAGATTACTCCTTTACGTTCTGTTGACTCCATTACTCCTTGGAGGATAGGGAATTCACTCCATTCTAAATGCTCATCTTTAAATTGCGTTTGTAGTGCGTGTCTAATTTGTAGAAATCTAAAGAAAGACCATTTCGGGATAGCAAACTCCTCCCTCAGTCCCTCGAAGGATTTTAATGTATTATTTGAATATAATTGGCTGACCCATACTATTCCCCTTCTTTCCCATTCCTTAATTTTTTCCAGTTTTTTAAGTTCTGGCCATTTATTATTGTTCCACAAGGGAGTAAACTTAGAGGGCTTTTCATACCCCAACAGGGTCTTACTCACCTCCCATACCCTCGCAACTAATTTCATTGTGGGGGTTTTGGGCGACAATGAGTTTGCCTCCAGTGTTTCTAGTAAATTACTATGATTTGAGCAAGACAGCATTATGCGGTTTTTAATTTCCATTGTTCCCTCTATTTTACTCCCCACCAGATGCTGTAGCTGAGCCGCTATATAGTAGTTTCTAGGGTGTGGTAGGGCAACTCCCCCTTCCTCGGGGTTTAATTGCAATCTCTTTAAACTAATTCTTGGGGACTTTTTATTCCATATTAAGTCTCTGAAATAACCATCTAGTTTTTTAAACCAGTTATTGTAGATCCAAACAGGTGAGTTATGTAATGCATACATTAGCTGTGGCATCCAAACCATTTTTATCAGAGCACATCTACCCGCTACTGAAAGCGGGAGATGTCTCCACGTTTCACATTTAAGTTTAAATATTTTTAAGAGAGGGGTTAGATTATCTCGCAGATAATCTCCAGGGTCCTTTGTTACCTCTATTCCCAAATATTTTATTTTATCTACTGTCTTTAGTTGCCCCGCTTCTCCTGCAGACAATAGCTCCTAGTATCCAGTGGCATCAGTGCCGACTTGTCCCAATTTATCTTCAGGCCTGATAGCAAGCCAAACTCCTTTACCAGATCTATGGCTGCTACTAATGATTTCTGCGTATTCCCGAGAAACAAAAGGACATCATCGGCGAATAATGCCACTTTTTCCTCTCCAATAGATCTTTGAAAGCCCTGTATTTTTTCCGAGGTCCGAATTGCTTCTGCCAAAGGCTCCATTGCCAGCGCAAAGAGAAGGGGGGACAGGGGGCAACCCTGTCTTGTCCCCCTTCTCAGTTGGAAGGGCTACTACAGGAAAACAAAGAGCCCTTATGCGTCTTTAGTAATCATCGTCGGTATCTAGACCATTTCCTCAAACCGAACGATAGTCCGGACTTCTATTTAACCCTGTTCAGCCGTGACTACGGTGACCTATGATCCTCGATAACAGACGTCCTCTTCGCCCCGTTGATTTCTGTCATCTATTTTATTTTATAAACCCTTATCTCCATTGTTTCCTGGGACCTCTAATAGACGCTCTATTAGATTGGGGAGAGAATTTTTATAAATTTGAATTTACACTTTGCACCTCTGTAGAGGGCGAAAGTCATCGCCCATCTACACGAGA
>BLSH010297297.1:167632-199469 GCA_018402905.1 Glandirana rugosa | reverse complement strand
TCTTTAAGATCTCTGATTATTGATTCCTCCCATATTTTATTCTGTTTTCTATATTTTGCAATCCTCTGGATGAAAAGGCCTCTTAAATAGGCCTTGAGAGATTCCCATACCCACTCTATTTTTGCTGAGTCCAGGTTTACTAAGATAAATTCCTCTAAGGCCCCCCTTAATTCTTCCTGCTTCTTTATAATATTTAGCCATACTGGATTTAGTTTCCAATTAGACTCTCTTTTGGAGAGTCTCTGACCAATTTCTACAAGGACTGGGGAATGATCTGATAAACCTCTAGGCAAGTATTCAGCTCTCTCTACTAAGGCCAGGGCCTCCTGATTCCCCAGTATAAAATCAATCCTGGAAAGAGTATCGTACGAGCTGGAAAAGCATGAATACTGCCTAGAGGTTGGATTTCTAGCCCTCCAAATATCAATCAGTCCTGCCTCACTCAACATCGAGGAAAACCTCTCTTCTGCTGCTCTGTTTCTTTTATTATCAGGTGGAAATCTATCGCATCTCCCATCTATAGTCATATTGAAGTCTCCCATCACTATTACTGGTATATGTGGCTTATCTATAATGAACTTAACCAGACTGAGTAGCACTACCATACTAAATGGAGGGGGTATGTATACATTCACCAGGACAAATAGCTCATTATTGCAAGTCACCAGTAAGAATATATACCGCCCATCCACATCCACCTCAGACTGCACAATAGTTCCCACCACTCCATTCTTAATATATATACTTACACCTCTCGCATAAGAGGAGTAAGCTGAGTGAAACTGATATTGATATTGACCTCTTATTACAGTAGCAAGACCATCCCTGGCCAAGTGGGTTTCCTGTAAGCAAATTACATCGGCCCCTAACCTTCCCATCTTTGCAAAGATCGCCATTCTCTTTTCTGGAGACCCCATCCCTCTAACATTCCAAGATACAAAACGCAGATTTTTAATACTCATTGCACTCTTTTCGACTCATCTTTTTACCCTTGAGGGTAGGTACTGATGTGAATGTACAATATATATGTAAAGCGCTGCGTAAATTGACAGCGCTATTTAAGTACCTGAAATAAATAAAATACACTGAATGCAGCATATTATATATACCATACTGTACATATATATTCCTAAACTGTATACTACATGCCACTGCCTAACCTTTTGCTATCTCCGTAAATGTTTTCACTCAGACCCACTGAGCAATGATTGGCCAAAGACACCCTGCCTTTGGCCAATCATGGCTCTCACAGCAGAGCATGCTGTGATTGGCCAAAGCACGCAGGTCATGTGCATGCTTTGGCCAATCAGTGGGCGGCATTCCCCCACAATTTCACTGCATTATGGGCTGCTCAAATTTCCCATGCGCACCCCATAATGTTCAGGATTCGACAACCCCCCGATGTTCGAGTCAAACATACTTTTGACTCAAACTTGGGGACCATCCCTATTGACCATGGATGTACATCGCAAGACACTTTTTTAACATAAAAGATTGGACAAAAAATGTCTCTATTTTTACACTTTTTAGGTGAATGGGTATGATGTACCCAATACCCATTCACATGGGGGGGGGGCAGCATCTGGTGGCCCCCTTGTTAATGGGGGCTTCCACATTTCGATCAGCCCCCCCAACCGCAGACCTCAACAACCACGGTTGTCGGGAAGAGGCCTTTGTCCCCATCAATATAGGTACAAGATGTTTTGGGGTGGGGGGGTTCAGAGCCCCCCCCACCCAAAAGCACACACCCCCTCATGTTAAAGGCATGTGGCCTGGTTTGGTCCAGGAGGGGGGCAGGCCCTCACTTGTCCCCCCATCCTGACCTCCAGGCTGCATGCTCAGAAAGGGTCTGGATTTTAGGGGGATCTCCCGCCATTTTGTAAAAAAAATTGGAGTGGGCTTCCCCTTAAAATTCATCCCTGAGCCAAAGCGCTTGGTATGGATTGGGGGGACAATACATTATAGCCGCAAGCAAGTTGAAATTACATTTTTGATCAATGTAGGGGAGGATGTGGGAGCTATATGTGGTGTGGGTGGGGTTCATTGATTTATTTGGCATCACCACACAATTGCTTCCAGCCCATGTGCACACAGCACTTCCTGTTTACAGCCACATTACACTTCCTGCTGATGTATATCTGTAAGGACTATGCAAATATAAATGAGAAGATGTCTTATCAGTGCTGGTTCACACTAGTGCGATGCAGGAAGCCTGCAAATCCACCGCAGGTTCCCGCATCACACCTGACTTAGACAGTTCACACTGCCATATGAAAACTGCTGGGTGTGTCAATAGAAAGCTAATGACACCCCCAAATCAGCTTGCAGATCGCAATGCAAACTGCAAATTTGGACAGGAATCGGATTACATGGATGTGAACATCCATGTGATCTGATTCTGCTGCGTAACAAAAAACGTCCTGTGCGAGTTTGGTCAAGATGCGATGCGGATTCAGCCATACTATCTGTACGGCTGAATTTGCATAGCACAGATCGCATGTGATTTGCACTGCGGTGTGAATCACATCCGATCTCGGACACCGTAGCAGTGCGAACCAGCCCTAAGGAAGGTAATCCACTTGCCTAAAACCACCACCTCCCAAAACGAATTAAAAAAGTCAGTTACAAAAGAGAACAACAACAAGCAAAATCAATTTCATTTTATTTTGCCAGCAGAAACACAAGTATGTACATATTTACTGGCATTAAAGTATTTTCAGTATATACACATTTAGCAAAACTGTTAGCAATTGGGTTCGAAGGGCCCTGCTCATAGGAGCTTACAATCTGAAATTGGACTAAACCTTATAGTGGATACAGTTTTAGTTTCACCGTGCATAACCGCCCACACATTTCATAAAATGACTAAACACCCACATGACATTATTAGCTGCAAAATTACAGAAAGATAATTAACAGTCATTCTAACAAAGCATTACAGCATAATATTAAAAAAGTATAATATAAAAAATCTACACACATACATTGGTGAGTATTTTCTCCTAGAAGAATGCATGGTAAGACAAACAATACACACCCCATTCGGACAGCATGGTAAAATCAAGCCACTTTTGATGGTCAAAATGCACAATAATTTCAGCAAACAAACAGCTCTAGTAAAACATTTGTCATTAGCAAAATATAGTTTCTTCTCCTACAAAATTTTTGATGGATGATTGGCTGCCCTGCAGCTATTCAACATGCGTGATCAAATACCCGAACCCAGAACACAAACCCAAACTTTTTTCCAAATGTCCGGGTTCGGGTCTGGATCACGGACACCCCAAAGTTCGGGACAGACCCGAACTTTACAGTTCGGGTTCGCTCAAATTTAGTCGCCAATTCCTAAAGTCTCTTTTTTCACTTTTTTTGTGGATAAGGGTAATAACCCCCTCCCTTAAGGACTTTGGCATCTCACCCATCTCAAACACCATCCTCACAAAGTCACATACCTCATTCACCTCACATCACCTCCCAAGCTTTGCAGAAAACCTCCACAGTCAACCCATCCTTACCAGGCCTCTTACACTTACTCATTCCTCCAATCACTCAACACACCTCCTCTTCCGTAACAGCCACGCACAGACCAGCCCTACCCTCCTCAGACAAACTAGCATTGACTCTCTTGCAGTACTCCCGCATCTCCTCAGCACTCCCTTCACGTCCACAAGCAAACAAGCCTGTGTAAAACTCATTCACTGCCTCACCCATCTTCTACCTTTCACCTCCTGTCCCTCCACCAGGACTGATTTCATCACATTACGCTCCTTCAATACCTTCTTGAAGAAGAATCGTGATCATGTCTCCCCTTCCTCCATGTCCCTCACTTTAGCTTGAAAAATTAACTTCTTCCCCTTAGCTACCCGAGCCTTCTTTATCTCCTCTCTTACCCTCCTGATTTCCTCCTCCAGCTCCCAACCCCCTTGTCTTAACTTCAGCAATAATCTCAACCTGTTCAGTAAGGCTCTCCCTTCCCGCCTCTCCTTTTTTGCCCTCCTCACCCCAGCCTGAATAAAAAAGAACTTGATGCGCTCCTTTAGCCAATCCCACCAACTGAAAAAAGACTAAAAATCCCCCTTCCTTCCCAGCCACACTTTATACTGCAGGGAAAACTGGTCAAAAACTTCTTGATCTTCCAGCAGTAGGTTACTAACTCCTCTTCCCATTTTCACATCCTGCTCAAAATTAAACTTACCCACCAAGGCCTGATGGTCAGAGAAAGAAAGTTCCCACTGTCTCCAGGCTGCAACCTTTAAATGACTGGAACATAAAATAAAGTCAGTTCGGGATCTCACACTTCCCTTGTCTGAAAAAAAGGTCGCTGGAGCCTTTCCTTTTCCATGGTGATACAAGGCTCCATCCTTCAAATCAAAGTCTTGCAACATTGCATTAAAGGCTTTACTGGTAACATCCGTCTGGCTTTCTTCTTGACCTACCCTATCTCCAACATCCCTGATAAGATTAAAATCGCCAGAAATTATAATATTTTCTCTCCCGACTAGGTGGAGTCCAGCCTAGTAACCTTCTGTACTGGGGCATACACACAAAGAAGCTTGAAGGTTTCTTCCAGGTAGGTAAAGTTCACTTTCAAGATTTTGACTGCCACCACTTCCTCCCATGACTTAACTTTAATTCCAGGATTTTTAAGAAGCACCCCAACTCCTTCATTTTTGTTTTCTGCAGCGCAGGACCAAATGGCCTGCCCTGCACTTCATTCTCCATGGCCAGGAACATACCTCAACGCACACTCTTGCACACACAGGACATCACAATCAATCCTAACCAATTCAGACAACACAGCCGCACGACGATAGACCAACACAATTGAACGCACATTCACACTACATATAGACAAAGCCATAAGGAGGATTATCAATGCAATCCTTTAAAAAGCACTATTACCCTCCATCAGGAAGCTTCTTTTCACTCCTGTATGCAGTACCCTTCCCCAAGGACAATACTGCTTCATTTTCTAAATACAGCATTGCAGGTGAGTCTACAGGGCTCCTTGGTGATGATGTTGCACTTAATGTATCTGACACTGCTAAATTCATACTTAGATTAGGCGTTTCACACCTGCCATCACCAGGGTTCAACCCCAGAGACAAGTCCCATAAATCCATACCCAGATTAGGCATTTTACACTTGCTTCCACTTGGGCTCAAACCCAGAGACAAGTGCCATTTTGGTTTCTTTCCCTGTGTCTCTACCCCCTGCTCCACTTCAGGCACTGGTCTCTGAGTGCACGCCAGCAGGTCTTTTGATTCTGCCTCCTCCTTCCTCTTAGTCTCCTGCACTTCCATCTCATCTGCCCAATACTCTACTTTCTCATCTGCATATTTATCCTCCTGCTCTGCCTCCACCTGCTTTACCAATACATCCACCTCTCCACTTACCTCCCCGCCCACCTCCTCCCCAGTCTCTCCTGCCTCATGCACCTGCATCTCATTAACCTCCTCCTCTGCTGCCTCATTAGTATTCACTTCATATGTACCCATACTGCTTTGCAGCTCCTGTCCAACATCTTCCTTGGAGCTACTCGTGGGGTTTTCAGTGTCTGGGGAGGCTGGCACTTCTCCACTCTCAGTGCTGGCTGCATGCACACCCCCTTCATCTGCACTCTCTGTCTCTTGCTCCTCTGGCACTTGGCTCACATTCTGCCCTGCAAACCGCTGAATCTGCAAAACCGCTGCATATGTGAACATTTTCTTTCCCACCATTCTTGGACAGTTTTTAACCACGTGCTCCCCAGAACCACACAAATCACATTTTTTTCCCTTAAAATGTGCTGCATTGTGCCCTGACTTCAGACACACTCTGCAGCAGTGTTTAGAAGAACAGCCCTCCTGTATGTGACCATACTGAAAGCACCCCCTGCAATATCGGGGTTGTCCAGGATAATACACAGTGCACCACTCCCCTGCAATGGTGAATGATGGGGGAGGGTGACAAACACCACAGTAGCCTGTTGTATCACGTTTCATACGTACTTTAGAACGCAGTTTTCCCCTGTACACCCCATACTGGTTGTACAGTCTCTCCCCATGGTCCACTCCCATGCAATACCGTAACAGAAAATGCTAGTTCCAAAAAAGGGTTGTAACAATGCACAATCACCTCCTGCATCAAACAGCAGAAATGCATCCATCTTTTTAGTTAACATATTTTCCTCCCAGCTCCGTCTTCACCCAATTTTCATACGCAGCTTGGCAGGTGTCCTCAGTATGAAAAGAAACATCGTATTGACCACTAGCCACAAAATCTTGTAGAGCAAATATATCACTGACCTGTAAATTCAGCAATTTCTGCAGAACATCCACGATCACCTTCAGTCCAACTTCACCACGATATTCAGGCTTAACCTGTAATCCCATAGAGTTCCTCAAGCGCCCGAACCCCACGACATGGCGATGACCTTTAATGGTACAGCTTTATGTGGATCCTCGCCTAAAAGAGGGGCCCCAAGACCACCTAACTTGAACCACAGCAACAAAGCTGACCCCTCATCAGGCCAAACCAACACCCTCTACTGAAGTGCCTTATATAAGCTAGCACTGACACACGCCCAATAGAAGTATACACCCACCAGTATCTTTCAATCTGTCTTTTTCAAATTTATTTCACCTGAGTGGCTGCAATACCGAATACTATTTGCTGTGTTAACCCTTGGCTATGTTCATCAGATCAGTATAACTCCAGGACAAAATTCAGTCAGTAGTTATCAACCCTGTCCTCAAGTATCCCCAACAGGTCATGTTTTCAGGCTTTCTATTATTTTGCACAAGTGATTTCATCTGAGGGAAATCCTGAAAGCATGACCTGTTGGGATGCCTTGAGGACTGAAGTTGGGAAACACTGATCCAAGCAACAGTTTTCTAACCAGATGTACATGTGCAGTGTAAACCCTACAATTTGAAATGTCCAAGTCCCTGGCTCCAATGAGCTTCCAATATGAAGTCTCAAAATAACTTGCTTACATTACAGACTATTAGGACAAGAGACAAATAAAATGCCAGCCTTTCTTTGGATTGTGGTGAGAAACCCAACCAGGGGTTTGTTATAAACTTCAACACAAGCATTAGCATATCCGGGACGTGAACCAGCAACATTTTGGGTGCCAGGTGGATTTGCTAGCCACTTAGTTAGTGAGCAGTGAGCACATGTCTTGTCCATCGCTGTGGTGTGAACCAGCCCTAAGTCCATAGCCATGCTCAGTATCACAAGTAATATAATAACAAATATAATGTGCTTGTGTAAAAAAAATAAAAATAAAAAAAACTTGTATGCAAAACAAAATGTCCAATGAAATGTGTAAATTGTTGTACGTGAATCCAAAAGTCCATCAAATATGACAGTCCCAGTGTGACAGAGAAATGTGCATCCTCCTCCTACTGTGTATAAAAGGTATTTGGGCCTTCCAGCATTAACACCAATCATATGTGAGAATCCACCACCAGTCAGGGTGCGCTCTTACCAGAGCCCCAGGACCTCCTATCACTGAGGGTCAGGGGACGCCTGTGTAGATATCTGGCTTCTACTTAGCCCTTTGGTAGATGTCCTCCAACGCTATCTCCCGGATGTATCGTCAACGTTGTGCCCAATAAAAATGAAAAGGGGCCACAATAGTGTAATACTTATTTGCTCTTTTGTATTTATCGCAGTTTGTATAACTTGTAACCAGCGACCATTGTTTTCTGGTAAAATCACAGTTCCATGGGGCTGAGGAAAATAACAGCTGCAATAAATACAAAAGAGCAAATAAGTATTACACTATTGTGGCCCCTTTTCATTTTTATTGGGCACAACGTTGACGATACATCCGGGAGATAGCGTTGGAGGACATCTACCCAAAGGGATAAGTAGAAGCCAGATATCTACACAGGCGTCCCCTGACCCTCAGTGATAGGGGGTCCTGGGGCTCTGGTAAGAGCACACCCTGACTGGTGGTGGATTCTCACATATGATTGGTGTTAATGGTGGAAGGCCCATATACCTTTTATACACAGTAGGATGAGGATGCACATTTCTCTGTCAAGCTGGGACTGTCATATTTGATGGACTTTTGGTTTCACGTACAACAATTTACACATTTCATTGGACATTTTGTTTTGCATACAAGCTTTTTTTTATTTTTTTTACACAAGCGTATTATATTTGTTATTAATTGGTTTAGGTGGAGGACTCACACCACATATTGCTGCTGTGTTATTTTTTGAACTATATTATTTAATGAGCTTTTTTAGGGTAGCGCAGACATTTCTTATATTTCAATATCACAAGTAATATACAATAGAATGTCCTAAGTATTGGGAAATGTGCCTTTACACACACATGAACTATAATGGCAGCCCAGGGTTCAGTATAGAGTTGGGCCACCATTTGCAGCTATAACAGCTTCAACTCTTCTGGGAAGGCTGTCCATAAGGCTTAGGAAGGTGTCTATGGGAATGTTTGGCCATTCTTCCAGAAGTGCATTTGTGAGGTCAGGCACTGATATTTGATGAGAAGGCCTGGCTTGCAGTCTCTGCTCTAATTCAGCCAAATGGTGTTCTATCCGGTTGAGGTCAGGACTCTGTGCAGGCCAGTCAAGTTCCTCCATACCAACCTCCCTTATCCTTGTCTTTATGGCCTTTGCTTTGTGTACTGGTGCAAGTCATATTGGAACAGGAAGGGGCCATCCCCAAACTGTTCCCACAAAGTTGGGAGCATGAAATTGCCCAAAATGTCTTGCTGATGCCTTAAGAGCTCCCTTCACTGGAACTAAGGGGTCAAGCCCAACCCCTGAAAAACAACCCCACACCACAATTCCCCCTCCAGCAAAGGATTTGGACCAGTGCACAAAGCAAGATCCATAAAGACATGGATGAGTGAGTTTGGGGTGGAGGAATTTGACTCGCCTGCACAGGGTCCTGACCTCAACCAGATAGGACACCTTTTGGCTGAATTAGAGCGGAGACTGTGAGCCAGGCCTTCTCATCCAACATCAGTGCCTGACTTCACAAATGAACTTCTGGAAGAATGGCCAAATACTCCCATAGACAAACATCCTAAACCTTATGGACAGTCTTCCCAGAAGAGTTGAAGCTGTTATAGCTGCAAAGGGTGGGCCAACTCAATATTGAACCCCACGGACGAAGACTGGGATGCCATTAAAGTTCATGTGCATGTAAAGGCAGGCATCCCCATTGCCTAGCTAGTATATCTGCCAAGATTTGCAATGGTGGTGGGACCCTCCTACACCAAAATACTACATTTAGACATAATTTAGGTAAGACCCTGAGTCATGTTTACTAACATAGAGAGGACAAACAACATCTCTACATAACATGGCATGCTTGGGAATCAAACTCAGGACCTCTGCAATGGTAGGCAGAATTGATAGCTTTCAAACCATGGGGCTACTACACATCAAGTCCTCCTACACATAAATACACAGATACTGCATGTCTAGGAATATATAGGACTTACATTAGTCAGGAGTTAATCTTCTAAATGTAATCTGTGATTTTTGGTGGTTCTTGTTGCGTGTGCGTAGAATAGTAATATTATCCTCAGATTTTTGATAATGACATTTTTATTTCTGATGTTGGCACACATATCACATTTTTGGGGCTCAAATTAGGATCCTTTGGAAAGAATAAAAAAAAACGAATTTTAAATTTCCATAAGCAATGGTATTGTTTGTGGTTTGTAAAGACACCTGTGTGAGTTTGGCTAAATATTTTTGTGACATGGACAGAAGCAAGTGAAAGTGACCGAGAAAAAAAAAATTTACAAAACATGAAGAGATTTAACCACTTGACCACTGGGCACTTAAACCCCCTTAACAACCAGACCAATGTTCAACTTTCAGTGCTCTCACATTTTGAATGACAATTACTCAGTCATGCAACACTGTACCCATATGAAATTTGTGTCCTTTTTTTCACACAAATATAGCTTTCTTTTGGCGATATTTATTCACAGCGGGGGATTTTATTTTTTGCGCTATAATTAAAAAAAAGACCAAAAATTTAGTAAAAAATGAATTTTTCTTAGTTTCTGTTATAAAATTTTGCAAATAAGTCATTTTTCTTCATAAATGTTGGCCAAAATTTATACTGCTACATATCTTTGGTAAAAAAAACAAAAAACAAATTAGTGTAAATTATTTGGTCTTTGTGAAGAGTCTACAAGCTATGGTGCCAATCATTGAATATTGATCACACCTGATGTACTGACAGCCAATCTCATTTCTTGAGACCCTAACAAGTCAGGAAAGTACAAATACCCCCCAAATTACCCCTTTTTGGAAAATAGAGATTCCAAGGTATTTAGGAAGAGGCATGGTGAATTTTTTGAAGTTGTAATTTTTTCCCGCAAGTCTTTGCAATATGAAGATTTTTTTTTTTCACAAAATTATCATATATTAACAGGTTATTTCTCACACCCACCATATGCATACCACAAATTACACCCCAAGACACATTCTGCTACTCCTCCTGAGTATGGCAATACCACCTGTGTGAGTCTTTTACACAGCCTGGCCACATACAGAAGCCCACCATGCAGGGAGGACCATCAGGTGATCTAGGAGCATAAATTACACATATAATTTCTTGACTACCTCTTGCACTTTTGAAGGTCCTGGAGCACCAGGACAATGGAAACCCCAAAAAATTACCCCATTTTGGAAAGTAAACACCCCAACGTATATTCTAGGAGGCATAATGAGTCTTTTGAACATGTCATTGTTTCCACAAGTTTTTGGAAAATGTGGAAAGAAAATGAAAACGCTTTTTATTTTTACACAAAGTTGTCGATTTATACAATATTTCCAACACACAGCATGTACATAGCAAAAATGACACCCCACAAAATATTCTGCTACTCCTCCCGAGTATGGCGATATCATATGTGTGACACTTTTACAAAGCCTGACCACATAGAGAGGCCCAACATGCAGGGAGCACCGTCAGGTGTTCTAGGGGCATACATTTCAAATCTAATTTAACTACCTTTTACACTATTGTGAGGCATTGTGGTGGCATGGACAGGCACTGTAGTGGCACGGATAGGCAGTGTAGTGACACGGATGGGCAGTGTAGTGGCACAGATGGGCAGTGTAGTGGTATGGATGGGCACTGTAGTGGCACAGATGGGCAGTGTAGTAGCACAGATGGGCAGTGTAGTAGCACAGATGGGCACTGTAGTGGCATGGGTGGGCACTGTAGTGGCACGAATGTGTCATGGATGAGAACTGATGTGGTATGGATGAGCATGAATGAGGCACAAATGAGCCATGGATGGGGATGGATGAGCCGTGGATGGGGATGAATGAGCACAGATGGGGATGGATGAGCACAGATGGGGATGACTGAGCACGGATGGGGATGGATGAGCATGGATGGGGGATGGATGAGCACGGATGGGATAACTGAGCATGAATGAGGATGGATGAGCACGGATGGGGATGACTGAGCATGGATGGGGATGGATGAGCACGGATGGGGATGGATGAGCATGGATAGGGATGGATGAGCACGAATGGGGATGAATGAGCATGGGTGGGATGACTGAGCATGTTTGAGGATAGATGAGCACGGATGGGGATGACAGAGCATGGATGGGGATGGATGAGCACAGATGGGGATGACTGAGCACAGCTGGATGGGTGAGCATGGATGGATGGATGGGTGGCTGAGCATGGATGGATACAAGGAAAGGGAGGGATGCGCACCTAAGTGTAGTATTAAAAAGTTTATTCAATGCATAAGACAAATGCACACTTACAGAAGGATGTAGATAAAAACCATGTCCAGGGGGCGTGGTTTGGCCGCTGCCGAAGATGGACGCCTGATCACTCGGCTCCGCTCCTCCACAAAACACTTCTGCTGATCCAGCCACCAGCATCAGCGACACAGACCCCACAACGAGGGGGAACATTGAGGGAGCCTTGTGGAGCATGACTAGGAGAAAGAACCTCGGACAAGGCTCCAGGAGACTCCTAGATTTCTACATGAGACCCGAACGCCAGGGATCCCAAGATGGCGCCGGCCGGGGACACGGAGACGCCGCTCCGAGTGCAGAGCTGGCTACAGAAAGCGTGCTGAACTCGGAACCCATGGAGCTTCCAGCGTCACAACAGCTAGAATCGTCCTCCCCTCTGGGAGAAAGAGGTAAGAGGATGGCAGACACACTCGCTCAATCCCCTGACAAGCAACCGCCTATCAAAAGGCAGCATGGCGCATGTAGTCCTACAAATGACACGGGCATCACCAATACATTAGCGGCCTTCCCCACTACAGATGGCCCTGCGTCTGAGCACTCCATGAAAGCCATGCTCCTCTCCCTGCAGACAGACTTACACAAGGAGCTGAGAATATCCGTTAACCAGCTACATGACAGGATTAACTCAGCAGAGGATTGTTTAGATCATATTGAAAAACATCTCATGGAATCAACCAAGGCACATAACACAATGGTCGATATCCAGGACGAACAGGCTGACGCTCTGCACTAGCTGCGACTGAAAGTAGCAGACTTAGAGGATAGGTCGAGACGGAACAACATTGAAATAAGGGGGGTCCCGGAGTCACTAGACACCCCTTGGATTATCCCCTTCATACATCAACTGTTCCGCAAACTCATACCAGAAATAACTACAAGAGACATCCTCATTGACAGAGCACACAGGCTCCACAAGCCACAGCACCTGCCACCAAATATACCCAGAGATATAATAGCAAGAGTGCACTTTTTTCATGTAAAAGATGATATTATGAGAGCCGCAAGAGCACTCCGCACACTACCAGAACCCTTTGAAAAGATAAAGCTCTTCAACGATATCTCTGCGGCAACAGCACAAACCAGAAAATCGTTTGAGGCAGTTACCTCAGTACTAACCGAACGTAAGATCCCCTACAAATGGGGCTACCCAGTCAAGTTGTTTGTGACCTACCGTAATCAAAACACCACTATAACAACACCGAAAGAAGGGATCAAGCTACTCCATAACTGGGGGCTGCTCACACGAACCCCACCGGTGACACCAAATATCAAACCCTCAGCCAGGATCCCTAACACATGGGAGTCTCGTACACACAGTGGAGATTAATCCTCTACAGATTCACACTCATACAAGATCTAGATCCAATGTTAAGGCTGGACCCAGACTTTGTTAAAATGTTTGTTTTCAGTGGAGGAGCGGGAGGTCTCCTGTTGCTGTTCCTTTTACTCCTCCCGCCCCATCATATTCAGTGTGCTAAGCACACTACAGGTTCACATTTCTGAATACATTTATAGTTCTTAGACTGTTTATTTTACTACCTAGTTCACTTGTCAATCGGTTTGTCAAGCTATCGTTAGAAGTCTATAGCTCAGGATCCTTTGATCTGAAAATCTTAGACAAACGAGTGAGCCTGGTTCAGGCCCACTTGATATTGGGCTGATCCTAGCTCTGACTCGGGTGGAGTGTGCAGACGAGGACCCGTGTTAGGGAAGCCCCCCGAACCCGCGCACTCACCCCGAGCCACACTTAACTGTTCCTTCTTTTTTGCACAGTTTTGTATTTGTAAAGTCCTCTTGGTTGCCATTACAGATCCCCAGGGGACACACGATGTCTATTTCAATACTATCCCTAAATGCCAAAGGACTCAATAGCCCCTTCAA
The DNA here is from genome assembly GCA_018402905.1 of Glandirana rugosa. NCBI lineage: Eukaryota > Metazoa > Chordata > Amphibia > Anura > Ranidae > Glandirana > Glandirana rugosa. The sequence continues at coordinate 185,819 of BLSH010297297.1, read as the reverse complement.
GAGATCCCTACTATGGAGGGAAGCAATATCCCAAAAAACAGATATCATATGTGTCCAAGAGACACACTTTATGGAGCAAAATCACCCACCTTGCACACACAAACTTTTCCCACACCAATTTCAAGCAAACGCAGATAAGAAAGCCAGAGGGGTAATGATCGCAGTTAGATCAACAATAGCTTTCTCCCTACGGAGTATTGAAGCAGACCCTACCGGGAGATACCTGATATTAGAAGCCACGTTTAACAACCACCCCTTAATCATTGTAAACATCTACGCCCCTAATACACACCAAAATTTTTTTTACAAAAAACTTTTACAAAAACTGCAATTCTTCCCCAAAGACCAAATAATACTACTAAATGATATCATTGACCCCCTACTTGACACCTCCAACTCCAAAAAAAGAAAATCGACTGGCCTAGCAAACCTTGTTTCCCTAGAGGACTGGTGTGACCCCTGGAGATGCCAACATGGCACAGAGAGAGACTATTCGTTCTACTCCCAAGCCCAGAAATCATACTCAAGGATTGACCTGTTCCTTACCTCCAAAATCTTACTACAGAAGATTACCCACTCACAAATTGGGCTGATAAAATGGTCGGACCATGCCCCAGTATCCATCACAGTGGCCCTGTCCCCATCAACTCCCAAGGTTACTAGATGGCGACTAAACCCTTCATTACTTCTGACCAAGGAGATTAGGGAACGGTCCAATCTGAAATATTGAATTTCTTTGCCTCTAACAATAATACTGTCAATAAACATTCCACCCTTTGGAACGCTCATAAATCAGTGCTGAGGGGGATACTACTGAAATGTGGAGCCCAGGAGAAAAAGAAAAGGCACCAACATTTAGACTCCTTACTGGCACAGATCAAGGCCTTAGAAACAATCAATAAACAGACACCTTCCAAAACACTAGCAGATGATCTCAGCAAACTGAGGAATGACCTCAGTGCTTACCTCCGAAAGAATCATGACCACTACCTTAGGCGACCACGCCTTACATGGTACTCGCAGGGAAACAAAGGAGGGAAATTCCTGGCCCAACAATATAAGCGCAGAGAAGCCCAATCGAGAATCCCTTTTCTCATGAATGAACAAAGCAGGAGACTAAGCAACCCCAAAGAGATAGCTGATTGTTTCAGCTCTTTCTTTGCCAAGCTTTACAATCTAGCACAATCCCCCAACGAACCCCAGCCCACACAACAACTAATCAAGGACTTTCTAAATAACCTTAATTTACCAAAGATATCCCCTGAACATCTAGATGCTCTAAATACCCCATTCTCAACTAAGGAGATACAAGAGGGCAACAGAATCCTCCCCTCACACAAAGCCCCTGGTCCGGATGGGTTCATCAATGAATACTATAAAACATACTCGGACCAATTAGCCCCCAACCTAGCACTTCTATTTAATGAATTTCTAACGATGGGAGATATCCCATCAGAAAACCTGGAAGCCACAATCATAACAATACATAAAACAGGAAAACTCACACATGACCCAGCTAACTATCGCCCAATTTCGCTCCTCAATACGGACATCAAATTATATACGAAACTCCTAGCCAACCGATTAGCCAAACACATTCCCACCCTCGTACATCCGGACCAGGTGGGCTTCATATCATTTTGACAGGCATCAGATGGTACAAGAAGGTTCATTGATATACTACATTGGGCCGAACAGAACCGATCGCCTTCTCTGCTGATTTCATTGGATGCAGAGAAGGCGTTCGATAGAGTAAATTGGTCCTATCTTAAAGAGGCCCTCCAGGTCTTTGGCATACAGGACCAACTCCTACATGCCATTATGGGCCTATACTCAACCCCGCATGGGTCCTCACATCAGGAGTGGTATCAGACCCCTTCAAGATCACCAACGGGACCAGACAGGGCTGCCCAATGTCCCCCCTGGTGTTCGCTTTGGCGATAGAGCCCCTAGCCCAGGCAATTAGACTACACCAAGGCATACGAGGCATAACAATCAGGCACTCCTCTCACAAGATCGGCCTTTACGCCGACGACATAATCATATGGCTCACGGACCCAATAAACTCTATCCCCCACCTCTGCGAGACACTACATAGATTCAGCCAAATCTCTTACTATAAATTAAACAATTAAAAATCGGCCATGCTTGCAGTGGCCATGTTTCCACAAATGAAATTGAATATCGCTTCCGTAGCCCCTTTCTCCTGGGCTCCAAATTCATCCTTATCGTACTTAGGCATTCAGCTGGTGGCCCCCTCATCCACCCTCCTTAGAACGAACCTTGTAAACCTTGAACAAAAACTACATTCCATAATTAAATCTTTACTGAAGAATGGAGCATCTTGGGCAGGAAGGATTGCCCTGCCCAAGATGTTCCTATTACCTCATGTCTTATATACCTTCAGGACACTACCACTCCCAATTCTGAAATCAGACATCAAGAAATTTCAAACGATCATTAACAACTTCGTGTGGGCAGCACGCAAACCCCGTTTCAAATCTCACATACTATGCACCCCTAAAGATCACGCAGGACTCAGGGTCCCAGACCTCCAAACCTACTACAAAGCTACTGTGATTGACCAAATGAAGAAACTGTGGGAAATGGACTCAATTACACCATGGACCTTGATCGAAGCTCATGCCATAGGACATAAACCAAACCTATTCCTTGCAGCCCTATGGATGGGACACACCTCAACCCGGCCTCCCCTCCCATCCCTCAATGGGGCCATTAAAGTTTGGAAATCAATAACCCAGTTGGCAGCGGGGATAAATCAACAAGCCCTCTACAACTTACAGGTGCTCGCTCTGACTGTTATCTCACCCGACCTCCCAATACATAAATGGCCCTTGAAAGGGATTGAAAGAATAGGAGATCTGTTCCATCAACACCAAATAGCAACATTCCAACACCTGAAAGATCATTAAGACATCAGCAATGGAGACTTATACCTATATCTCAGGATACGTCATATCCTCACGAAAATTCCAACTACCTCCAAACAGGCCTCGAAAGATATACTGGACTTCTTTCAATGTTCAAATTCCAAGGCCAAGGGAACATCCCTCCTTTACAATATCCTCCAAAAGCATAATCAGGAAATTCATCCCCTACCGTTTCAATATTGGAATACCACACTACAAATACAAACTCCCCCACTCATCTGGAAGAATACTATAAAATCCCTCCTAAAACTCTCCAAAAATATCTCCCACTGGGAAAACATGATGAAAATTCTTCACCGGTGGTACTACACCCCAACAAAATTATCACGGATATCCACCTCTTACTCCAGTAAATGCTGGAGAAACTGTGACATGGACGGAAATCTACTCCATATCTGGTGGGAATGCCCACATATAAAGAATATCTGGACAGAAATAGAACTTTTACTACAAGATATAACTAAGTTGAGTAGACGTTTAACCCCCCAGATGGCGCTCTTCGGCCTCGAAAACGCGATTTGGCCAGTAGCATTCCACCCAATAGTTACACATGTCCTAATAGCCACAAGATTATCCATTGCCCGCCATTGGCAACAAGCAGAAACCCCCAAACTTGGAGAAGTACTCAGTATACTAAATGGAAACGCCCTGATGGAATATCTATTTGTTAAAACGCATTTCTCAACACATAAATTTCACAACCAATGGCAGGCTTAGTTAGCAAACCCCAAAAATTTGCTTAAAATTGACCCCTAGACCCCATACCTCGCAAAACAACCGAACCAATTAGGAAGTATCCCAGCGGACTAACTCCTCTCCGAGACTGAAGGGCACGATCAGGGACGAATAACTAAACAATCCAAAGGTATTGGTATTTGAAACTCAAATATGCAGGTCGCTTTGAAATACCTCTATGTCACTCCGCTACTACCCTCATCTACCCCCCTCTTTTTATTCTATTACAACCTATCTCTCCCATCTTACCCTCTACATCCAACTACCCTATAGCTATATATGACAGACCGATGTTAAGAAGGACACTTATGATGTTAAGCTTTCAACCCATTTGATACATTTATTATTGATTTGAGCCACATAGTTGGCATACTATGCTTGTTACGGTCGCAATTTTCTAATAAAGCTTTGAAAACTAAAAAAAAAAAAAAAAAAAAACATGTCCATCCGCGTGGCAGTCAAACAGGCTCTGTCCGCATTGTGGATGGTGGTGATGGTCCGCAAGAGGTGTAAAGGGTCCGGAGCAGTGTCTGGGGGATCGCCCATGATCAGTGGTGTCTCTTCAGTCTGAAACCCGGAAGTAGCATCAGCGGTGGTGACCCGTGACTCAGGAACAGAAAACAGGGCTTCGTGCTCAGAGCAACACAGCTCCTTCTCTTGGCCTGGATACACACTGACAGTGTGTCTGTTATAAAGGGATGGACAGGGAGCTGGAAACGCCCAGCATTGATAATAGCAATAATGCGCATATTCAATACTAAAATCAGAAATCAAAGATCAAAATATCTTGGTCATATATATTTAAGAGTTGAATGGATGATAAAAAAAAAAATGAATGGATGATAAAAAAAAATATATCTAATAATAAACTAATAATGATAAGGAAAATAAGAATAAAAATGAAAATAAGAATACACAAAGAATTATGATGATAATAAATACCAGTCTCTATAGTAAAACGTGTGTCTCTATATCTTCGTTCATACCTCCAGGGGTGAGAGTATTAACCACTTGCCGACCGCCAACCACAGGTTGACGGCCGCAAAGTGGCTCGTTATCGCAAATCACGTCGTACGACGGTGGCTGCGATAACGCGCACTGTGGCCGCGCGCGCACCGCCGGAGGCGCGCGCTGCCGGAGGCGCGCGCTGCCGGAGGCGCGCCCGCGTGCTCACTGTGTTCGGGGAGGGCCAGGGAGCGGGTGCGGCGGCTTTGATTGCCGCCGGCTACCCGCGGTGGCCCCCCCGGAGCGAAGGAACGGAGGTCCGTGTATGTAAACACGGACCTCCGTTCTGTATGAGGGGGGAAGGGCTGTGATCACAGCCTTCGTGTATAGGAAGGCTGTGATCACAGCCCTTCCCCAGCTAGGGCAGTCCCCATAGAGTTAGAACACGCCCAGGGAACATAGTTAACCCTTAGAGCGCCCCCTGCAGGTTAACCCCTTCACTGCCAATGGCATTTACACAGTAATCAGTGCATTTTTATAGCACTGATCGCTGTACAAATGCCAATGGTCCCAAAAAAGTGTCAAAATAGTCCGACATGTCCGCTGAAATATCGCAGTACTGCTAAAAATCGCAGATCGCCGCCATTACTAGTAAAAAATATAAAATAAATAAAAACCCCAAAAATTAATTCTCATCCTCCGTAAACGCGACCACTTTTGCGCAAACCAATCAATAAACGCTGATTGTGATTTTTTTTATCGCAAATATGAGGAAGAATATAAATCGGCCAAAAACGGTGAAAAAAAATGTTTTTTTATATTTTTTTTTTTGATTTGTATTCTAGCAAAAAGTAAGAAATTTGGGTTTTTTTGCAAAATTGTCGCTCTTCTTTTGTTTATAGCGGCGATCAGAAATGACGCAGAGGGGATCAAATACCACCAAAATAAAGCTCTATTTGGGGGAAAAAAAGGACTCAAATTTCGTTTGGGTACAACGTCGCACTACCGCGCAATTTTCAGTTAAAGCGACGCAGTGCCGAATCGCAAAAAGGGCTCCGGTCCTAAAGCTGGAAATCCTTCCGGGGCTGAAGTGGTTAAGGGATAAAATCCAAAAGGTTTCTTGTTGGCATAAACACTTGTAGCGTTCTGTGGATGAAAAGGTTTTGGAGAATAGCTTCTATTACCCATACTTTTAGGCCATCAGTGGAGCCTGAATGATGTTCTTGAAAATGTCTAGGGACACTGCGTTTATCTCCATCCTCTTCGATGGAGCGGCGGTGCTCGCCAAAACGTTTGTGAAGGGTGCGGATGGTTCTGCCTACATATAACAACCCACAAGGGCAGGTCAGGCAGTATATTACATATTCGCTAGAACAATTATGAAATTTTTTTAGATGGTATGTTTTACCTATAGTAGTGAATGTTTTTTGGCCGTGTTCAACAAACGGACAAGTTAGACACAGTGCTTTATGGCTTCGGAACATACCAATGAGGGGAATCATTGGAATGTGATTGATGTGGTTTCTGGGAGGTTTCCTTATCTTGCTCGGGGCAATTAGCATCACACATAGAAAAAGGAAATTTAAACATTACATGCAAAAAATCCAAGACCTGTGCAAATTAATTACCAGTCACATTAAACTACTTCCCTATACATGGTTCAGAACCCTAAAAAGAAATACCATTAAACAGGAAGATGATCTGATCTCAATCAAACTAGGGAAATTCAGGCAGGACCTGGATGACTATAGCCTAAACAGAGTTTTCTGTTGGAAACTACCTAAGGTTCCCCATCCACCATCCCCTCATCCTTCTAAGGCATCTATCTCCCACACACAGCCTGGTCCCCCCCAGACAGAAGAACCCCCTCCTGGTTCACATTGCGGAACCCGCCCCCCTTCCCCCCCCTATTATCTTTACCCAGGATCATGCCCCGGAAGTACAGATCTGGACCACCCCCTAGACCCACTTTATCTAGATCAGGCCGCAGATCAAAAACCACTCATCGTCCTCATTTAGATCACTTTTTGAGTAGGCCGTCTTCCCTTGCTGTCTCCACCTCGAGCATGCCCACCACCCTCTCTACCAACAAGAATATACGGCATAATAATACTGAAGCCCTGACCCCTATCCCATCACCCTCCCCAATAGACAGGGGGACTCACCCATCCCTCCTTGTCCAGATACCACTCCGGCCCTTAACCATGTTGATTTTTTAGATCTCCGCCCCCTGTCCAACACATCAAAAAGAAAACACGCAGACGAGGACGAAGGGCCGGTAGAACAAGACACAAGAAAAGAGAAAATTTGAAAACGATTAAAATCTTCAACCTGTCCAAACACCAGTTGTCTGAATCCGACATCTCCTTACTAAGCAAAGGGCTTACCTTTGCCCCCACTTCCTTTCCCAACCCCTTCATTTTGTTTAAAGATCTAAACAAGTTCATTAGAGATCTTACAGTCAAGCGTTTTTTCAATATAAAATCCGCCCAAGACTCTCCATCCTTGTCCAAAATTCTTCCCCCATCAGAAGCCTCTACTGAGGACCTCTATTCGGCATTTTCAATAGATTTAGAAGATTCCCGTTTAGATAACCTTTCAACTGATCTAGAATGGCTGACCCTATATCCCCCCACTTCCCCACCCATTCAACATACCAACCTTAGACCACACTCCATTTTCAACCCGGTTCACAAAAAAGGTCCCTTTATACAGACCTTCTATCAAGTAGTCTATTCTGATCTCAGAAACATGTGTGAAACAGCCAACAAAAAAACAAACAACCTGACGGCAGCAGAATGTAAAGCACTTGATGACTTTGCCAACAACCAGAACATAGTAATAAAACCTGCAAATAAAGGAGGAGGAATTGTCATTTTAGATCAGCTTATATGACTGAAGCCCATAGACTCCTTTCTGACTCACACACGTACATCCGATTGTCGAAAGATCCACTATCTGATTTTTCTGCAGAGGCTGCTACACTCTTGGAAGCAGCACTCTCAGAAAATATCATCACAAAAACTGAATTATCCTTCATGCAAAAGAAATTTTATCATCACCCCTATTTTTATTTTCTCCCAAAAATACACAAAGATCCAAACAACCCACCTGGCCGACTGATCATAGCCTCCATGGACAGTGTCACTAGTGGTTTTTCCATGTACGTGGCAAATTTCTTCAACCGCTAGCACAAGATCTACCATCTTACATTAGAGATGGTACTCATCTCTTAGAGACACTCCAACCCTATACATGGCAATCTAATTACAGATGGCTTTCCCTGGACGTGTCCCCCTTGTACACGTCCATCCCACACGATGTAGGCCTAAAAGCCATAGAACACTTTTTGACCGAAGATCCTTTGATCAATAACAGACAAGCCCTCTTCATTATTGAGGCTACCAATTTTTGTTTGAAACATAATTATTTTGAATTCGATGATCAATTTTATTTACGGTGCAATGGAACCGCTATGGGAACGAATTTTGCTCCCAGTTATGCTAATTTGACCATGGGCTACTGTGAACTTAAATACATCACCAACAACAATCCCTTTACTGCCCATGTGGTATACTATGGTCGATATATAGACGATATAGTGATCACATGGGATGGCACTAGAGTTGAGCGAACCCGGACTGTAAATTTCAGGTCCGTACCGGACTTTGGGGTGTCCGTGCCCCGAACCCGATCCCGGACATTAAAAAAAAGTCCGGGATCGGGTTCGGTATTCGGGTATTTTTGGCGCCTTTTCTATAGCTGCCGGGCAGCCAATCAACAAGCTTTTCACTAGTTTGCCCTTAGAAGCCATCACAGCCATGCCTACTAATGGCATGGCTGTGATTGGCCAGTGCATCGTGTGACCCAGCCTCTATATGAGCCTGGAGTCACGTAGCGCCGCGTGTCAGATCGTCTCAGACTAGAGTATGGAGAGGTTCATGCCGGTGCTGTGAGGGAAAGATTAGCATTCACAACCATCTCAGACTGCATTAGGGAGACCTTCATTGTGGTCCTGTGAGGTAGACATTAGCATTCAGAACCATCTTATAGTGCATTAGGGAGAGGTTCCTGTCTGTGCTGTGAGGGAGACATGAACGTTCAGAACCATCTTATAGTGCATTAGGGAGACGTAACTGTTGGTGCTCTGAGGGAGAGATTATCATTCTAAAACCATCTACTACTGCATTAGGGACAGGTTCCTCTTGGTGCTCTGAGGGAGAGATTATCATTCTAAAACCATCTACTACTGCATTAGGGAGAGGTTCCTGTTGGTGCTCTGAGGGAGAGTTTATCTTATAAAACCATCTACTACTGCATTAGGGAGAAGTTCCTGTTGATGCTCTGAGGGAGAGTTTATCGTTATAAAACCATCTACTGCTGCATTAGGGACAGGTTCCTGTTGGTGCTCTGAGGGAGAGATTATCATTCTAAAAGCATCTACTACTGCATTAGGGAGACGTTCCTGTTGGTGCTCTGAGGGAGAGTTTATTGTTCCAAAACCATCTACTACTGCATTAGGGAGTGGTTCCTGTTGCTGCTCTGAGGGAGAGTTTATCATTCTAAAACCATCTACTACTGCATTAGGGAGAGGTTCCTGTTGGTGCTCTGAGGGAGAGTTTATCGTTCTAAAACCATCTCCTCCTGCATTAGGGAGAGGTTCCTGTTAGTGCTCTGAGGGAGAGTTTATCGTTCTAAAACAATCTCCTACTGCATTAGGGAGAGGTTCCTGTTGGTGCTCTGAGGGAGAGTTTATCGTTCTAAAACCATCTACTACTGCATTAGGGAGAGGTTCCTATTGGTGCTCTGAGGGAGAGTTTATCATTCTAAAACCATCTACTACTGCATTAGAGAGAGGTTCCTGTCGGTGCTCTGAGATAGAGTTTATCAATATAAAACCATCTACTACTGCATTAGGTAGAGGTTCCTGTTGGTGCTCTGAGGGAGAGTTTATCGTTCTAAAACCATCTACTACTGCATTAGGGAGAGGTTCCTGTTGGTGCTCTAAGGGAGAGTTTATCGTTCTATAACCATCTCCTACTGCATTAGGGAGAGGTCCCTGTTGGTGCTCTGAGTAAGAGTTTATTGTACTAAAGCCATCTCCTACTGCATTAGGGAGAGGTTCCTGTTGGTGCTCTGAGGGAGAGTTTATCGTTCTAAAACCATCTACTACTGCATTAGGGAGAGGTTCCTGTTGGTGCTCTGAGATAGAGTTTATCATTATAAAACCATCTACTACTGCATTAGGGATAGGTTCCTGTTGGTGCTCTGAGGGAGAGTTTATCGTTCTAAAGCCATCTCCTACTGCATTAGGGAGAGGTTCCTGTTGGTGCTCGGAGGGAGAGTTCATCGTTCTAAAACCATCTACTACTGTATTAGGGAGAGGTTCCTGTCGGTGCTGTGAGGGGGAGATTACTGTTCTAAAATCATCTCATACTGCAGTAGGGACAGGTTCGGTGCTGTGAAAGACAAATTATTGATCGTTCTAAAATCAACTCATACTGGTGTAGGCAGAGGTTCCTGTTGCTGGCGTGAGCGGTGCATTTCTTGCACAAAAATAAAAAGTGCATCTACAATTTTCTTTTTTTTTTTAAAAAAAAGAATAATAATTTATTATTCTTTTTTTTAGTATTAATAAATAGTGCTACATAGTACATTTGTGTCCAGAATGAGGAGAGCGTCAAATAAGGGACGTGGTCGTGGTGCTGCTGGTGTTGGTGGTGTTGCTGAAGCTCCTGTTGCAAGGATAGGACGTGGTCGATCTGTGCCAGCTACATGCAGAAGTGAAACACCTTCCTCAGGTAGCCGACAGAACCTTCAACGTTATATGGTAGGCCCGAATGGCGCTCAATGAATGGTGAGGCCAGAACAAATACAGGCGATAGTAGATTAGGTGGCTGACAATGCCTCCAGTTCCTTAATATTGTCTCCCACCCGGTCCCTTGATGAAAGCTCAGAGTTGGCAGCTGAACCCCATGGCCATCTGTCTTTTACCTCAGCCCCTTGTAAATCAGCCAAGCAGTCTGGGCCCCACGTCATGGAGCAGTCTCTTATGCTTTTTGATGACTCTGCTGGTGTGCTTTCCGTGGGCCTTCCACATAGCCCTGCCCCAGAAGTGGAAGACATTGAGTGCACCGATGCCCAACCACTTCTGTTGCAGGATGAGGACATGGAAACACCACCGCAGCACATCTCTGATGATGACGAAACACAGGTGCCAACTGCTGCGGCTTTCCTCAGTGTGCAGACTGACAAGGAGGGCAGTGGTGAAGGGTGGGTGGAAGATGATGTGGAGGATGATGAAGTCCTAGACCTCACATGGAATGAAGGTCATGCGAGTGACGTGTGCAGTTTGAAGGAAAAGGTGGTGGTCACACAGAGGCAACAGCACATCAAAAGAGGAAGCAGGTTGCAAAAGCGGAGTGAGCGTCCCCTAGACAGTATGCCTGCTACTACTCACCGCACCCAAAGACCTAGCACACCAAAGGCATCTCAAAGGCATTCCCCGGCATGGCAGTTCTTCAGACAATGTGCTGACTACCAGACACAAGTGGTTTGCACACTGTGCAATGAGAGGCTGAAGCGAGGCACAAATGTAATAAACCTGAGCACAACCTCCATGACCAGGCATCTAAATGCAAAGCACTTGCTGCAGTGGAATAAGTACCTCAAAATCCAAGAAAGGTCTCGGCCTCCTCCTGCTTCCTTTTCTGCAGCTGCCTCTGCCTCTTCCTCCACCTTTACAGTGCCAGTGTCACTTGCCACCCAGCAAACAGATGATGTGACAGCAACGCCACCATGTCCGCCACCATCCCCAAGCATTTCCACATGGTCCCATGGAAGCTTACAGCTCTCCATTTCCCAAACACTGGAGAGAAAGAGGAAGTACCCCCCTACCCACCCGCGATCCCTGTCCCTGAATGCCAGCATTTCAAAATTCCTGGTCTTTGAAATGCTGTCATTCCGTCTGGTGGACATGGACAGTTTTAAAAACCTGATGGCGGTGGCTGTCCCACAGTACGTTGTTCCCAGCCGCCTCTACTTTTCCAGGCAAGCCATCCCTTCCCTGCACAAACAAGTCGGGGATAAGATCAAGTGTGCACTGCGCAACACCATCTGTGGCAAGGTCCACATAACCACTGATACTTGGCCCATTAAGCACAGACAGGGGCGCTATATCTCGCTAACTGCACACTGGGCAAATATAGTGGCGAGTGTGCCTGAGGCGGCTAGCCATTTGGCGCATGTCCTTCCGCAACTGAGGATTGCAGGGCATTTCAATTTGCCTCCTGTTGCCTCCTCCTCTTACTGCGCTTCCTCCTCCTCCTCTACCACCTCCTCATCTGCTCAGCGTAACACCTTCACCACCAACTTCGGAACATCCAGGGGGAAACATCAGCAGGCTGGTTTAAAACTGATAGGTTTGAGGGATAAACCCCACACTGCGCAGGAGCTGTGGACCGGCATTGAACAACAGATCGATGAGTGGTTGTTGCCACTGAGCCTCAAGCCCGGCCTGGTGGTGTGCGATAATGGGCGAAATCTCGTGGCAGCTCTGAGCCTAGCTGGTTTGACGCACATCCCTTGCCTGGCGCATGTGCTGAATTTGGTGGTGCAAAAATTTCTAAAAAACTACCCGGATATGTCAGAGCTGCTGCAGAAAGTGCAGGCCGTCTGTGCGTGCTTTCAGTGTTCTCACCCTGCTGCTGCTCGCCTGTCTGCACTGCAGCAGAACTTCGGCCTTCCGGCTCATCACCTATGCGATGTGCCCACAAGGTGGAACTACACCTTGCACATGCTGGAGAGACTGTGCGAGCAGCAGCAGGCAATAGTGGAGTTTCAGCTGCAGCAGGCACGGGTCAGTCGCTCTGCGGAACAGCACCACTTCACCTCCAATGAGTGGGCCTCCATGCGAGTACTGTGTACCATATTGCAGTGTTTCGAGTACTCCACCAACATGGCTAGTGCCGATGACGCTGTTTTCAGCATTACTATCTCACTTCTATGTCTCCTTGAAAAAACACTTCGGGAAATGATGGAAGAAGATGTGGCGCAGGAGGAAGAGGAGGAGGAAGAGGGGTCATTTCCACGGTTATCAGGCCAGTCATTCACAAGTAGCTCGGAGGGTGGGTTCCTGCACCAGCATAGGCCAGGTAAAAAAAATTTCAAGCCAGGGCACAGTTCTGCAGGATGAGGAGGACGAGGAAGATGATGATGAGGAGGAGGAGGAACCGTGTTCACAGCAGGGTGGCACCCAATGCAGCTCATGGGCATCACTGGAGCGTGGCTGGGGGGATACGGAGGACACAGATGATACACCTCCCACAGAGGACAGCTTGTCTTTGTCTCTGGGCAGCCTATCACACATGAGTGACTACATGCTGCAGTGCCTGCTCAATGACAGCCGAGTTGCCCACATTTTAACTTGTGCGATTACTGGGTGGCCAACCTGCTGGATCCCCATTACAAGGACAACGTGCTGTCCTTAATTCCCTCCCTGCAGCGTGATTGGAAGATGCGGGACTACAAGCGCACGCTGGAAAACGCGCTGCTGAGGGCATTCCCAAATGACACAGGGGGCTCTGTGGAAGCACAAGGCGAAGGCAGAGGAGGAGGAAGAGGTCGCCAATGCAGCTGTGGCACCGCCAGCACCTCAGAAGGCAGGGTTAGCATGGCCGAAATGTGGAAAAGCTTTCTCAGCAGCCCTCCACAACAAACCGCACCACCAGCTGATAGGCAACGTCTTAGCAGGAGGCAGCATTTCAGCAAAATGGTCAAACAGTATGTGTGCACACACCTACACGTACTGATGATGGGTCTGCCCCATTCAACTTCTGGGTCTCCAAATTTGGCACATGGCCTGAGCTTGCCCTTTAGGGCGGGGGCGCCGATACAGGATGGCTGCCTCCGTGATGTGCTCTGCAGTTGTTTTTGTGTTTTTGTTAGCTTGTCCTGTCTTTAGTTATATTCCTGCAATCAGTTTCACCAGGGATGAATTGCTGGACATTCGGCAACACACATCTCCTGATATATCACCGGTTTTTGACTATTCTGATGTTTTGCTGGACATTTTTGTCGGCGGAGCGGCTGCACTGACCACACGCTTCAAGAGGAGGCGCAGACGGGGAAAAAGAGCTGGTGCACTGGTGAGACTCAGAAAACGCGGATTTCGAACGCCGTTGCCTAGCATCCATCTGGCAAATCTCCGCTCTCTATCCAACAAAACGGACGAACTGCTTCTGCTCTCTCAGACAAATAAGGATTTCTCACACTCTGCTGCTCTGTTTCACGGAAACTTGGCTGAATGACGCTATACCGGACAGCGTGCTTCATCTGCCGGACTTTCAGCTGTTCAGAGCAGACCGCGAAGCAGAATCAACAGGGAAATCGCGCGGCGGTGGGACATGCTTTTACATCAATGAACGGTGGTGTACAGACGTAACTGTGTTAAAGAAGATGTGCTGCTCAAATCTCGAAACACTCTTCATTAACTGCAAGCCGTTCTATTCGCCGCGGGAGTTTCATTCGTTCATTCTGGTGAGTGTTTACATCCCTCCACATGCGCACGTGAGCTCAGCTTTACAGAAACTCGCTGAGCAGATCACAGAGACAGAACAACAACACCCGGACTCTGTTTTAATCATTCTTGGGGACTTTAATAAAGCCAATCTCTCCCGTGAATTGCCAAAATACAGACAGCATGGTACATGTCCCACAAGAGACAGTAATATATTGGATCACTGTTACACCACAATAAAGCATGCATATCACTCTGTGCCACGAGCAGCTTTGGGACGTTCGGATCACCTTTTGGTTCATCTTATACCGACCTACAGGCAGAAACTAAAATCAGCTAAACCTGTATTAAGGGCTGTAAAAAGATGGACTAATGAAGCAGAGCAGGACTTACAATCTTGTTTTGACCTCACTGACTGGAGTATTTTTGAAGCTGCTGCTACCAATCTGGATGAACTCACAGTGACCGTAACATCATATATCAGTTTCTGTGAGGATATATGCATTCCTACCAGGACTCAACTAAATTACAGCAATGATAAACCGTGGTTCACTGCAAAACTCAGACGGCTCCGTCAGGCCAAAGAAGATGCTTACATGAAGGGGGACAATGGTTTGTATAAACAGGCTAAATATACACTGGAAAAGGAGATCAAAGTGGCAAAGAGGAATTATTCTGGTAAAATAAGGACTCAGTTTACTTCGAACGACTCCGCATCAGTGTGGAAAAGTCTAAAGAAGATCACCAATTACAAGACACCACCCCCCAGCATTGTGGAGAATCAACAACTGGCAGACGATCTGAATGAGTTTTACTGCAGGTTTGAAATAACACCTATCACCTGTCCTGAACGCCTCCCCACACAATCATTCACACCATTCACAACTCCTACAACCCGCCCTGAACACAATCAAGTGCTCTCATCATTCACACCTCCTGCATCCCCCCTCTCCCCCACACCTGCAATTCAGATCAGCGAGGATTCGGTGCGCCAGGTCTTCCGGAAGCAGAAAAGGAAAAAAGCACCAGGCCCAGATTGTGTTACACCAGCCTGTCTGAAATCCTGTGCTGAGCAGCTGGCCCCCATCTTCACAAAGATCTTAAACAGATCGCTGGAGCTGTGCGAAGTCCCTTCATGCTTCAAATGCTCCACCATCATCCCCATCCCAAAGAAATCCAAAATTACAGGACTAAATGACTACAGGCCTGTGGCTTTAACATCCGTAGTCATGAAGTCATTTGAAAAACTGTTGCTGGCCCACCTGAAGGACATCACTGGACCCTTGCTGGATCCTCTTCAGTTTTCCTACAGAGCAAACAGGTCTGTGGACGATGCAGTAAACATTGGACTGCATTATGTTCTGCAACACCTAGACAGGCCGGGGAATTATGTGAGGATCCTGTTTGCGGACTTCAGCTCGGCCTTTAACACGATCATCCCAAACCTTCTTCTGTCCAAATTAACTCAGCTCTCCGTGCCCACCTCCGTCTGTCAGTGGATCAACAGCTTCCTGACAGACAGGCAGCAGCTAGTGAGGCTGGGAAAATACACATCCAGCACCTGTATAATCAGCACCGGAGCTCCTCAGGGCTGTGTTCTCTCCCCACTGCTCTTCTCCCTGTACACCAACGATTGCACATCTAAGGACCCCTCTGTCAAGCTCCTGAAGTTTGCAGATGACACCACACTCATCGGCCTCATTCAGGACGGTGACGAGTCTGCTTACAGACAGGAGGTTAAAGAGATGGCTGTCTGGTGCACTCTTAACAACCTGGAGCTTAACACACTCAAAACAGTGGAGATGATCGTGGACTTCAGGAGAAACCCCCCTGCACTCCCCCCACTCACCATCATGAACAGCACTGTGACTGCAGTGGAGTCATTCAGGTTCCTGGGCACCACTATCTCTCAGGACCTGAAGTGGGACATTCACATTGACTCCATTGTGAAAAAGGCCCAACAGAGGTTGTACTTCCTTCGCCAGCTGAGGAAGTTTAACCTGCCACAGGAGCTGCTGAAACAGTTCTACTCCACCATCATCGAATCCATCCTTTGCACTTCAGTAACTGTCTGGTTCAGCTCAGCTTCTAAATTTGACCTCAGAAGACTACAGAGGGTAGTCCGGACTGCCGAGCGAATCATCGGTTCAACCCTCCCATCTATTAAAGAACTGTATCTATCCAGAGTGAGCAAAAATCACCCTGGACCCCTCACATCCAGCACACTCCCTCTTTGAACTGTTGCCATCTGGTCGACGCTACAGAGCACTGAGCACCAGAACGACCAGACACAGGAAAAGTTTCTTCCCTCAGGCAATCCATCTAATGAACAATTAAAAAAAAAAAACTGTGGAACACACTACACTATTTATATATACATACACTTATTTACCTAACACACATACTTAGCGTACACTTACATTTTTTGGCACATAATATACCTGCACATACATAATGCTCATTGTAATATACCTGCCATACATTGTCAATTTGTATATTTTGGTTCCTTACCTACCTATTTGTATTTTTAAAAAAAAAATTTTTAATTTTTTTAATTTTTTATTCCATTGTGTTTTTGTTCTGTCGCTGTCATTTTGTTGCACTGTGGAGCTTCTGTCACGAAAACAAATTCCTCGTATGTGTGAACATACCTGGCAATAAATTTCATTCATTCATTCATTCATTTATAAATATATTGAAAAGTAAGGGTCCCAACGCTGAGCCTTGAGGTACACCACTGATAACCTTAGACCATTCAGAATAAAAATCATTAACCACTACTCTCTGAATTCGGTCTTTTAGCCAGTTTTCTATCCATTTACAAACTGATCTTTCCAAGCCTGTAGACTTTACCTTACACATTAGCCGTGTGTGGGGAATGGTGTCAAACGCTTTCGCAAAATCCAAGTATACCCCGTCCACAGCCACCCCTCTGTCCAAGGTTTTACTTACCTCCTCATAAAAAGAAATCAGGTTTGTTTGACAACTACTGTCTTTCATGAATCCGTGCTGTCTGTTGTTTAAAATATTTTTGTCCAACAAGAACTCATCTATGTGGTCTTTTATTAAACTCTCCAGTATTAAGTCCCTTAAACAAAATTCTACCCCAGGTCAGGATGGCTTGGCTACTACAAAAAATTTGCAACCACATTGGCTCCTTATCTGGTTCTTCAACTCACTGTCTGGTTATCCTACGTGCCCTGTACTCCAATCCCAGCACCCAAGTGCATCTCCAAGGTTGCTACTCTGACCCCCTTTGAATTGAAAAAGGCACTAGACAAGGGTGCCCACTGTCACCCCTGATTTTCGCAATAGCGATAGAGACGTTGACAATTGCAATTAGACAACACCCGGACATTAAGGGAGTCACCAGGAACATAAATGCGCCCTTTTTGCCGACAATCTCCTCCTTTTTATTACCTCACCCCTTATCTCGACACCTAATATTCTCAAGTTGCTCAACCAATTTGTGGCAGCATCAGGCCTTCAAGTCAATTTTTCCAAGTCTGTAGCAATGAATATCAATGTGTCCCCCGCGTTACTAGAGCGCCTGCAGGAACACTCTCCCTTTACCTGGAGCACAACCTCCATCCCATACCTTGGGGTTAACTTACCCCCTAAATTCAACCTCCTATATGCACACAACTACCCAGCTATGTTCCGAAAAATAATAAATGACCTGCTAACCTGGGACAAACATGATGTCTCCTGGGTAGGTCGTGTAAGTGCGGTCAAAAGGACACTACTACCCCATCATCACAGGAAAACTGGCGTGAATGTGCTGGATGGGTCCTCTGTAGTACAAACAGGGTCCAATCGTCCAGTAAATAATAAAAAGCCTTGTATCGACCCATCAACACACGTATATCCTCCAACTTAAATCCCCCATTCAATTGGGGTTCCATACCCTACCTCCAACACGAGGTCCATTTCCCTCTCACAAGGACGTCCGCGAGATCATTGCGCCCCCTGTGTAACTATAAGTAACGATGTCTGAACCTTTTTAACTGAACTTCCGGACTACGACGGTGTTTAACCA
>BLSH010297297.1:144646-165867 GCA_018402905.1 Glandirana rugosa | reverse complement strand
GTCCCTTATACAACGTGTTCATATGTTACAAATGGGATAATATCCCTATCTCTGGGTTAAAGTGCATATGTGCCAAGTGAAGGTGTTCGTACTTGAGCTCAGACCTTTTATAATTTATAACTTCCAAATATTACCATGTGTGAACAATAGTGCAATTTATAAAACCAATGATATCATCAAAAGTGTGGGAGCAGTAAAAGTATAAATATATCCAAAGGTATTATTTTCATCTGTGCAAACAAATTTAAAAAAACTTAAAAAGGTGTGGAAACAATTCAGGATGTGCAAAAAAAGTGTGTTACTTTCATCTGTGTTAATCAATCTTAAAAAATCTTAAAAAATGTGTACAAGGAAAAAAACTTTTTGCATGTGCTGGTATGGATGTGCTAGTATCTCACAAAGGAAAAGTTTGATCTTTCAGGGATCTTACCCTTTTCCCATGGTGTACTATAAAATGATCAGACTTTCAATCAATGCAGGTGATAATTACTGATATATCTATGTAAGTTGTGTGATACAATAATTTTATATGAGTTTTTAAACTTTAATAATTATACTATCAGCAACACCAGATATTTGAACAGTCCATATATCATTAATTCCGTGACTTCAAGTGCTCATTCAGTGTGTTTAATTCCTTCATATAATAACTTGTGACAGGGAGTGTGTATTCACTCGTCCTCCCCCGTTGTTCCCCTCCTTACCAGAGGGCACTGCCCCTGCAGGGGCCACGTGCCTATCTTTAATAATCCTAGGGTTCTGATCCTGGGTCAGGGGTTCTCGTCAAACGACCTTAGGGGTGTCTTCCTTTGGGCAGGGAGACTCCTTCTGCTGCTCTGGAGTTGCCTGCTCCTGCAGCTTTGGGGAGGTCCCAGGTTTGGGGAGGTCCAGGCCACTATCCAGGCCACTAGAAGGAGCTGTGTTGCTCCAAGCGCGTAGCCCTGTTTCCTGTTCCTGAGTCACGGATCTCCACCACTGATGCTACTTCCGGGTTTCAGACTGAGGAGACACCGCTGATCACGGGCGATCCCCCAGACACTGCTCAGGACCCTTTACACCTCTTGCGGACCACCACCATCATCCACAATGTGGATAGAGCCCGTCTGACTGCCACATGGATGGACATGCTTTTTATCTACATCCTTTTGTAAGTGTGCATTTGTCTTATGCATTGAATAAACTTTTTAATACTACACTTAGGTGTGCCTCCCTCCCTTTCCTTGTTTTTATGCTACAGAGCTTTGGACACACTCTGGGGACAGCTGCTACTTTTACCTTCATCATCTTCACTTAGTCATCCAATCACCCAGGAGCACCATAGACGATGTAAGTGGTTTTACCCCCCACAACAGTGCCAGAGAACTACCTACCTTTGAGCATGGATGGATGAGCATGGATGGGGTGAGGATGGCTGGATGGGTGAGCATGGATAGATGGATGGATGGGCGGCTGAGCATGGATGGGGTGAGGATGGCTGGGTGTGTCATGGATGGATGTGGTGAGGATGGCTGGATGGGGTGAGGATGGCTGGATGAGGTGAGGATGGTTGGGTGGGTGTGGATGGATGGTGGGGGGTGCAGCCTGTCCCCCACTGCCACTTAGCAGCGCTGTGGGCATTACACATCACCCACAGGGCTGCACACATCCTCTCTCCTCCCTCTCTCCTCTCACACTGCACCGATCGGTGCGGAGAGGAGAGAGAAAAGTCAGCGGATGCGCCGGCTTGTTTACATGTGATCGCTCTGTCATTTGACGGAGCGATCACGTGGTGAAAGGCCGCTCACAGCGGCCATTCACTGCGATCCATGATGCGTCGGGTCCCCTGGACCCGGCGGTCACTGATGTTCCCGTGTGCGCGCCCTAGGGGGCACGCGGGAAGCGCGAATCTGGGAGGACATCAATGTACATCCTCCCAGGGTTAAGCAACCGCCCTGTAGATGTATTTTGTCTATGGGCCGGTTGTTAACTGGTTAATATTCTAGCATTTTTAAAAACAAAATAGATTATCAAATTTGCAACATTGTTGCCAGGACAATTTCTTTGAGAGAAACATACATTTCATCTCAACATGAAATGGATTTATTTGATAAAGTAACAATTGTACCATTAGAATAAATGGCTGAAACTTGCACTTGGCAAAATAACTCTCCTCTTCACTCCCAAAAAATGTGTGTAAAATAACTCTCATTTTGGTATTTACTAACTACTCAAGGAATTATTCCATGAGAGTTATTTTGAGAGTTGTTTTGTGTCTGAGCATGCTCAGTTGTGCTCAGCTGTGCTCTGTACCTAGGAGTAAGGAGACGGGGAATTTATCTCTTCTCAGACTTTTTAAGATATTTCAGTGTAGAAATCACTTTTTCACACAGTTTAAAAGCAGATTATCTTTAAACAACATATTGCATATTTTAGTACAATTTAGGGGATCGGATCATGCTCTAAACATTAGTTCTATTTGCACTACTCCAGGTCTGGACTGGAGTAAGGAATTGGCCGTTATCTGTGACCTAGGAGCAATAGTGAATTCAAGTTTGGCCGTTATTTACCACCAGCGCTATTGTGAATACCGGTTTATCTGTTACACCTGAGCTCGTTAACTCTCATTGAGCTCAAACAGGCTCACTACACAGCCCAAACACAAAAGCTATCATTGTATAGCATAAGCCTGGAACAAATATATCTCCCATCCTGGACACAACCCATAGATTTTCCTGGCTTCCAGTCACATACCCCCCCTCTTGTTTCAACCCTAGGGTTGGGACACAGGTTGCCAGGCACGCATGCACTTGGGGCAAAGCATCTACATTTCCCATTCTAACACCGGGGTGATGTTTCACTATAAAACTGAATTCTTGAAGGGCCAAGAACCACCTATTCACCCTCCTATTGGTCTCTTTTTTCTTTGCCATCCACTTTAATGGAGCATGGTTTGTTATCATTTCAAATTGTCTACCCAAGAGATAGTACCAGAGAGAATCTAAATCCCATTTAGCTCTAAACATGCTTTCTCAATGGTGGCATCATTTTCTTCATGGGCCTTCAATTTCCGGCTGAGGTAAATGACAGGGTGTTCTTCATCCTTGAAAACCTGAGACAACACAGCTCCTAACCCAACATTTGATGAATCAGTCTGGACCACAAAGTCCCTTGATAAGTCAGGCAAGTATAACACTGGTTGACTACATAAGGCCTCAAAAGCTGCTTCTGGGTCCATTTGATCATGACAGACTCCTTCCCTTTTGTCAAATTGGTCAGGGGATGTCATGGGCAGCGCGTATCAGTACGAACGCATCAGCCCGTTCCGGTACGAACAATCGTTCCGGTACGAACGATCGGAAGGAGATCGCAGGTGCGCATGCGCGCACGCAATGACGGCACACGTACAGGTGCAATAGGCGTGTACGCAGCGTCAAATAGGATCCCTTGGGGCACTATAAAAGGCTGCTCATTCTGCCCCTTTATTGATGGATCGTCTTCAGCTCTCCTGAGTTCCTGACCTTGCATTCCTGTGATTCTGCTTGATTCCTGTTGTGACCTGGCTTGGCTCTTGGATTTCCCTTGCTCTCTCCTGTGCTGACCCTTGGCTTGCCAATCCTGGGCTTCTCCCTGCCTGATTTCCAGTTCATGACCTTTGGCTTGTTTAACAGACTTTGCTACCTGCCTGATTCCCGGTATATGACCCTTGGCCTGGCTTATGGATCCGCCTTCTCCTTCCTACCTGCACCTGATTGGCAGCCTGTATTTGGGACTGTTCCTGCCCTGCACGTGTCTATCCGGAGCAACCTTACTGACCACCTGTCCGGTGCCGGTTCCAGTGACTGTTGCCTTGTCTCACCGGCCTTCAGGGGTGTTACCGCTGCTCCAGCTGACAAGCCACCCTGCACGCTTCATCCATCTACTCCGGTGACCCGTGCTTCTTTGCGCACTGTACCCTCTGTTCCACTCCAGAGGTACGCTGCGTTCAGCCGCAAGGGGAGCCCCTCTCGGCATCTCAGCCTCGGATCAGGTACATGACAGTACAATCCAGCAATGTCAGAGGCCGACAGAGATGGCTCTCCCTTGGATGTACTATGCCAGCAAGTTACGGCTCTCACCCAGGCCGTCCAGAGACTACAGGATGGATATTTCCAGCTAGAGGGTCACCTACAACACCTTTCAGTATCCTCTGCTCCTACTGACGCTGGGTCACCATCCACCAGTTCAGCAAGTGCCTCTTCAGCTCCCGATCGCACCATGACCGCCTCAGTCATGATGTTGGCCGCACCAGAACCCAGAGTGCCTATACCTGAACGCTTTACTGAAGACCGCAAAAGATTTAAGGCTTTCAAGAATGCCAGATTGCTGTATCTAGCTCTCCAGCCCAGAACCTTTGCCACAGAAACTGGGAAAGTGGGATTCATCATTTCCCTACTCAGTGATGAACCCCAGGCCTGGCCCCATCATCTACTAGAACAAAAGAGTCCGCTACTCAACTCTGTGGACACCCTCTTTGAAGCCATGAGTCAACTGTACGATGACCCCCAATGCGCTGCCACAGCTGAAGCTACCCTACATAACCTCCTCCAGGGTAAGCGCCCGGTGGAGGATTACACAGTTGACTTTCGGAAATGGGCCACTGATACTGCCTGGAATGAGACCGCCCTTAAGTACCAATACCACTTAGGATTATCAGAGACTATTAAAGATGAACTGGCTCGAATAGACGCACCCGCTACCATGGAAGGCTTAATCCAGTTAGCCATCAAGCTGGACAGATGCCTGCGGGAGCGGCGATTAGAACGTCTATGTACTTCTCCTCCTACCTGGATGCTACCCAGGATCCCACCGGCTCATGCTCCGCCTCCCACTTCCTCCACCAGTGCACCAACAGAGGAGGAGCCGATGCGCTAGGCCTGGTCTGGGCCCCTCTCTCGTTGGACGAAAGACAACGCCGGTGCCAGTTCAACTGATGCCTGTACTGCGGTGGAACCGGTCATTATCTTCGCAACTGCCCCATTCGGCCTAGTAAGTCACTGCCTTTTCCTGCTATGAACTTTCAATTTGCTGGTCCCTCCGTTTCTGGAGCCTGCAGCTGCTTTCTGGATGGGGCCCTGGCCAAGAGACTCTGCTTACCCCTTCAGAATAAGAAGAACAGCCTGCAGATACATCTGGCTCACGGCTCTCTATCCTGCTCCGGGCCAGTTACTCAGGAGACTCAGCCTATCCTCACCACCACAAACTCTGGTCATCGGGAGTACCTCCGTTTTGATTTAATCTGCTCCCCTATGTTTCCTATCATCTTGGGACTCCTGTGGCTACAAGCCCATAACCCCCAAGTGAATTGGATCAATAAAGAAATTACTTTTTCTTCAGACTATTGTTTCCAGCATTGTTTGTCGCCGACGAACGGACCCGTGACCTGCCTAGCACTACAGTCAAAGCCCAGTAAACACTCAACGGTTCCTTCAGCCTACCAGGAATTCTCGGATGTGTTTAACAAGAAGGGGGCCGACACATTACCCCTGCACAGACCATACGATTGCCGCATTGAACTGTTGCCTGGAGCAGAGATCCCGTTTGGTCGTATCTTTCCTTTGTCCAAGAATGAACTAGAGGTCTTACGGATCTACATAGACGAGAATCTGGAAAAGGGATTCATCCGTTCATCTTCTTCTCCTGCTGGAGCAGGCATCTTTTTTGTAGAAAAGAAGGATGAGACTCTGAAGCCTTGTGTGGACTATAGAGACTTAAACAAAATTACGATTAAGAATCGCTATCCTCTACCTCTGATCCCTGAGTTCTTCCAACGCCTCCGAACTGCCAGAATTGTTACTAAATTAGACCTAAGGGGAGTCTACAACCTAATCAGAATTCGGGAAGGTGATGAATGGAAAACTGCTTTCAGAACCCGATTTGGACACTATGAGTATCTAGTCATGCCTTTCGGGTTATGTAATGCACCAGCCACTTTCCAACATCTGTTGAACGACATCTTCCGAGCATTTCTTGACCACTTTGTAATTGTATACCTGGACAATATTCTCATTTTCTCCGCCACATTGGAACTACATCGCACCCATGTGAAAAGAGTTCTAGCCACCCTCAAGAAGCATGGACTATATGCTAAAGCAGAGAAATGTGATTTTGAGAAGATCACCATACAGTTTCTGGGCTTTGTGATTTCCACTGGGGGGATAGCAATGGACCCTCAAAAGGTGAAAGTGATCCTGGAATGGCCAGCTCCTGCTGATAAGAAAGGAGCTCAGAGATTCATTGGCTTTTTTGGATTTGTGAAAGTGTTCTCGACTAGAGTTGAGCGAACCCAGACTGTAAAGTTTGGGTCCGTAATGGACTTTAGGGTGTCCGTGCCCGAGCCTGGACTACTAATGGCATGGCTGTGATTGGCCAGTGCATCATGTGACCCAGCCTCTATATGAGGCTGGAGTCATGTAGTGCCGCGTGTCAGATCGTCTCAGACTAGAGTAGGGAGAGCTTCATGCCGGTGCTGTGAGGGAAAGATTAGCGTTCGCAACCATTTCAGACTGCATTAGGGAGACCTTCATTGCGGTCCTGTGAGGGAGACATTAGCGTTCAGAACCATCTTATAGTGCATTAGGGAGATGTTCCTGTCTGTGCTGTGAGGGAGACATTAGCATTCAGAACCATCTTATAGTGCATTAGGGAGACGTTCCTGTTGGTGCTCTGAGGGAGAGTTTATCGTTATAAAACCATCTCCTACTGCATTATTGAGAGGTTCCTGTTGGTGCTCTGAGGGAGAGTTTATCGTTCTAAAACCATCTACTACTGCATTAGGGAGAGGTCCGTCTGTGGCAAGGTCCACATAACCCCTGATACATGGACCAGTAAGCACGGGCAGGGACGCTATATCTCGCTAACTGCACACTGGACAAATGTAGTGGCGGGTGGGCCTGAGGCGGCTAGCCTTTTGGCACATGTCCTTCCGCCACCGAGGATTGCAGGGCATTTCTCCTTGCCTCCTGTTGCCTCCTCCTCCTACTGCGCTTCCTCCTCCTCCTCTACCACCTCCTCATCCGCTCAGCATAACACCTTCACCACCAACTTCGGAACATCCAGGGGGAAACATCAGCAGGCTGGTTTAAAACTGATAGGTTTGAGGGATAAACCCCACACTGCGCAGGAGCTGTGGACCGGCATTGAACAACAGATCGATGAGTGGTTGTTGCCACTGAGCCTCAAGCCCAGCCTGGTGGTGTGCGATAATGGGCGAAATCTCGTAGCAGCTCTGGGCTTAGCCGGTTTGACGCACATCCCTTGCCTGGCGCATGTGCTGAATTTGGTGGTGCAGAAATTTCTAAAAAACTACCGGATATGTCAGAGCTGCTGCAGAAAGTGCGGGCTGTCTGTGCGCGCTTTCGGCATTCTCACCCTGCTGCTGCTTGCCTGTCTGCTCTGCAGTGGAACTTCAGCCTTCCCGCTCACCGTCTCCTATGCGACATGCCCACAAGGTGGAACTCCACCTTGCACATGTGCGAGCAGCAACAGGCAATAGTGCAGTTTCAGCTACACTACAGTTTCAGATGCCCCCATTACAAGGCCGTCCTTAATTCTCTCACTGGAGCGTGATCGGAAGATGCGCGACTACAAGCGCACGCTTGTAGACGCGCTGCTGAGGGCATTCCTAAATGACACAGGGGGCTCTGTGGAAGCACAAGGCGAAGGCAGAGGAGGAGGAAGAGGTCGGCAACGCAGCTGTGGCACCGCCAGCACCTCAGAAGGCAGGGTTAGCATGGTCGAAATGTGGAAAAGCTTTCTCAGCAGCCCGCCACAACAAACAGCACCACCAGCTGATAGGCAACATCTTAGCAGGAGGCAGCATTTCAGCAACATGTTGGAACAGTATGTTTGCACACACCTACACGTACTGACTGATGGGTCTGCCCCATTCAACTTCTGGGTCTCCAAATTGAGCACATGGCCCAAACTTGTCCTTTATGCCTTGGAGGTGCTGGCCTGCCCTGCAGCCAGTGTATTGTCTGAACGTGTGTTTAGCAAGGCAGGGGGCATTATCACAGACAAGCGCAGCCACCTGTCCACAGCCAACGTGGACAAGCTAACGTTTATTAAAATGAACCAGGCATGGATCCCACAAGACTTGTCTGTACCTTGTGCAGAATAGACATTTAGACCGGCCTCACACAGCCATTGGTATACTTGTTTTTATTGAATATGTCTCAATATTTTGGGGGCTACCCAATTAGAAAAAAAACAAAACAAATAGCAGTGTTGGCTACCTCCTCCTCCTTCTACTCCTCCACCACCGCCACTTCCACCTACACTGCCACGGTCACGGCCTAGTCAACCTCTAGGCTCCTACTCCACATCCACTTCCTCCTCCCATTTTTATTTTTTTATGTGATTTTAAGTTATTTCCCTATCCACATTTGTTTGTAGGGCACTTGTTCTACTCCTTACCCCCATTTTGCTTCCTTTTGCAGCCCTCTAGCCCTTTCCAGGACTTTTTTACAACCACTTTTGTGCCCAAAAGTTCGGGTCACCATTGACTTCAATGGGGTTCGGGGTCCGGGGTCAAGTTAGGTACCGAACCCCGAACTTTTCCGCAAAGTTCGGCCAAACCAGACGAACCCAAACATCCAGGTGTCCGCTCAACTCTATTCTCGACCATCATTGCGCCAATCACACAATTGATGCACAAGCAAGGACATTTCCAGTGGTCTCCAGATGCCCAGAATTCTTTTGACAAACTCAAGGGCTTGTTCATCGCAGCTCCTGTACTACAACACCCAGACTCTGCATTTCCCTTTGTTCTGGAGGTCGATGCCTCTGAAGTAGCAACAGGTGCACTCTTGTCTCAGTGCCAGGGTCCAAAGGCCCTTCTTCATCCTATAGCCTTTGCATCCCGTAAGATGAACTCCTCTGAGAAAAACTACGATGTAGGAGATCGAGAGTTATTGGCTATCAAGTTTGCTCTGGAGGAATGGAGGTACTTACTGGAGGGGGCCAGTCATCCCATCATGATCTTCACAGACCAGAAGAACCTGGAGTACCTCAGGACTGCCAAGCGTTTGAGTCCCTGACAAGCCCGTTGGACGCTATTTTTCTCCAGGTTCAATTACCATATTTCTTACAGACCAGGATCCTTAGAATGGCAAAGCGGACGCTCTGTCCAGTTTCCAGAAACTCCTGAAGTTACAGAACCTGAAACAATCTTGTCAGCACAAAACTTCTTGCTTATTCAACCAGATCTAAAGATGGCCATCAAGCAAGCCTCTGATCAATGTACAGAACCAGAAGTATCATCTCTAAGAAAACAGGAAGAGCTACTATGGTTCCAGGATAAGATCTTTGTTCCCCAGCAGGTCAGACTGCAAGTCCTCCGTACCTTTCATGATCACAAGCTGGCAGGTCACTTTGGTACCCCAAAGACTCTTAAGTTGATGCAACGCTCCTTTTGGTGGCCTAAAATGAGGCAGGACTGTAAAAAGTACATCAATTCCTGTATGGTGTGTCAGCGACGCAAGGGGTCCAACTCCAAGTCCTGGGGTCTGTTAAGACCACTGCCTATTCCTGACCAACCTTGGAAAGAGATCTCCATGGACTTTATTGTGGAACTACCTCCCTCAGAAGGATCCACCACTATTTTGGTAGTGGTGGATCGCCTCTCAAAGATGGCACATTTCCTGCCCATGCTTGGCACATCATCTGCTTTGGACACAGCTAATATCTTTATCAAAGAGATCATCAGACTCCATGGAATACCTAATAATATTGTGTCTGATCGAGGTGTCCAATTTACCTCCAGATTTTGGAAGGATTTATGCAAGATCTTGTCCATTGAAGTATGCCTCTCCTCTGCTTACCATCCACAGAGTAACGGGCAGAGTGAAAGAACCAATCAGACTTTGGAACAATACCTCCATTGTTTCTGTACCTTTTCTCAGGATGATTGGGTCTCTCTACTTCCTTGCACAGAATTTGCATATAAGAACTCTGTACATACAGCCATGAACCAGTCTCCATTCTGGGCTAATTATGGGTTTCACCCCTCCTTTCTGCCCAACGTAATCCCTGAAGCATCAGTGCCTGCTGTACAAGACCGTATTGGTTTCACCCAGACCAATTACCGTCAGCTTCAGGAGGGCATGCAACAAGCCCAGAGTCTGTACAGAAGGAATTATGACAAGGGAAGAAGAGACAACCCTGCGTTCAAGGCAGGGGATAAAGTGTGGTTATCCACTTTGAACCTCCGGCTGACATGTCCCTCACGGAAGCTTGGGCCTAAATTCATTGGGCCTTTTGAAGTGAAAAGGATGGTCAACCCAGTGGCCTTCGAGCTTGCACTACCTAATTCCTACAAGTTCCATCCGGTCTTTCATGCCTCTTTGTTGAAACCAGTGATTCCCAGCCATTTTTCAGGAAGAGATGAGCAACCTCCAGTACTGGTCGAAGGAGAACCAGAATTCGAAGTCGCAGCCATCCTGGACTGTAGGAAAAGGGGTAGACAGGTGTAGTACCTCATCAAATGGAAGGGGTATCCCCTAGAAGATAATTCCTGGGAACCATCTGGTAATATACATGCCCCACGGTTGATACAAGCCTTCCATAGGAGCCATACGGAGAGGACGGCTAGTTTGGGCACCCGGAGGTTGCCCCTTGGGGGGCACTGTCATGGGCAGCACCTACCAGTATGAACGCATCAGCGCGTTCCGGTACGAACGATCGTTCCGGTATGAACAATTGGAAGGAGATCGCAGGTGCGCATGCGCGCACGCAATGGGACGAGACGGCATACGTACAGCTGCAATAGGCGTGTACGCAGCATCCAATAGGATCCCTTGGGGCACTATAAAAGGCTGCTCATTCTGCCCCTTAATTGCTGGATCGTCTTCAGCTCTCCTGAGTTCCTGACCTTGCATTCCTGTGATTCTGCTTGATTCCTGTTGTGACCCGGCTTGGCTCTTGGATTTCCCTTGCTCTCTCCTGTGCTGACCTTTGGTTTGCTCCTGGACTTCTCCCTGCCTGATTTCCAGTTCATGACCTTTGGCTTATTTAACAGACTTTGCTACCTGCCTGATTCCCGGTATTTGACCCTTGGCCTTGCTTACGGATCCGCCTTCTCCTTCCTACCTGCACCTGATTGGCAGCCTGTATTTGGGACTGTTCCTGCCCTGCACATGTCTATCCGGAGCAACCTTACTGACCACCTGCCCGGTGCTGGTTCCAGTGACCGTTGCCTTGTCTCACCGGCCTTCAGGGGTGTTACCGCTGCTCCAGCTGACAAGCCACCCTGCACACTTCATCCATCTACTCCGGTGACCCATGCTTCTTTGCGCACTGTACCCTCTGTTCCATTCCAGAGGTACGCTGCGTTCAGCCGCAAGGGGAGCCCCTCTTGGCATCTCAGCCTCGGATCAGGTACGTGACAGGGGAGCATCATGTGAGGCAAAATGGGGAATAAAGCGGCAATAATAGCTAGCAATTCCTAAAAATGCTCGAACCTGCTTCTTGTTGGTGGGGCGTGTAGCCTCAACTTTTTTTACTTGGGGCTTATTAGACCTCTCCCAATGGTATATCCCAGATACTTTGCATTCTCTAGCCCAATTGTACATTTTTTTAGATTGGCTGTAAACCCGGCTTTCCAGATGGAATCTAACACAGACTGAACCTTTGGTAAGTGTGAGTTCCAATCCTCACTATGGATGACCACGTCATCTAGGTATGCAGCAGCATAGGCTCAATGAGGCCGAAGAGTCTTATCCATTACCCGTTGAAAGTGGTCGGAGCATTCTGTAACCCAAAAGGTATCCTCCGATACTGGAAAGATCCCTCTAGAGTTACAAATGCCATTTTTTCCTTGACTTATTCCGAGAGAGGAATTTCCCAATACCCTTTGGTCAGGTCTAACGTTGTCATATACTGGGGTGTCCCTAGGCGATCAATCAGTTTGTCTATGTGGGGCATAGGATAGGTGGCAAACTTAGTGCCCAAATCAGATGGAAGTCTGCAGTTTTGTAATGACTTTCGCCACTTAAATAAAATCACTAACACAATAGGACTGGACCAATCACTATTTGACTCTTCTATAACCCCCAGATCACAATTTTATTTTACTTCTTGGTGAATTGCCTCTCCCCGGGCTTTGGGAATTCAATAAGGTTTCAACTTGACCCTTTTCCCTGGTGTGGTGGCAATGTCATGTTCAATCCCAGACACCCAACCTTGCAATTCTGAAAATTTCTATTTATTTCGGAGCACAAACTCTCTGGGTTCCTGTATCATAAAGCAGTATGCAGTCTGCGTTTTAACTTACATATGATTCGGGGTCAAAGGAAAAGCATAAGACACTTAAAGTTCCACAGTGATTCCGTGTACCTTCAAAATTGGAAGAGGAAGAGGAGAGAAAAGCAGGTAAAGAATAGAAATTAGAGAAAAAGATATCAAGGCGGGGAGGAAGAATGAGAGAAGAGGGGAAGGGGGTATAGAGCGCCAGAGGCCAGTTGGGATTCATGAGGAAAGTCCAAAAATTATTGCAAACATAGGGATCAGACAGAACTTAGCATCAAGCCTGCATAGGCTTCTGAGTATTTGAAGGTGAACCAGCTGGCCCAAATTTTGTTAGAAACAGTGGATTTACCCCTATACTCATGGGTCAAATCCTCCATTTGGTAAACCAAGTCCACCACTTAAAGCCAGTGGAGGACTGTTGGAATTGTTGGTTGTTTCCAGAATTTGGGTATTAACAATTTAGTAGCACTTAACAAGTGTGGTGTGATCAATTTTTTATATCTGCCTGCTGGTTCGTCTGTACAATTAAAAAGTAACACCCAAGGGTCATTTTTTATGGGAGAGCCCTGGATTATACCAGTCCAATGAATGATCGATTCCCAGTATGGGCGGATTACCGGGCATTGCCACCATATGTGGGCCTGAGTAGCCCTATCACCACAACCTCTCCAGCATTTATCCGATATGTCAGCAAAAATTCTATGCAAGGTGACTGGAGTGTAGTACCATCTCGATAGTAACTTATAGTTAATTTCTGCAGCCTTAGAGGATATAGAGGTGGTATGGGTCAATTGGAGGATTGTGGATTTTTGCTCATCTGTAATGGAAAGGTTGAGGTCTTTTTCCCAATTATGTAGGAATGATGGGAACGATTTAGATGAAGAGAAGTTAAGGGAATGGTACAGCAGAGATATAAGTCTTGTAGGAGGTTGCTCCGAACCCAGAAGTTGTTCAATGGGTGTTTGGTCTGCTAAAGTCCGTAATGGTGTGGGCAGCGACCTGACAAATCCTGAGAGTTGATGATATTTCCACCGGTCCATAGTGGTGACCTTGGTTGATGATATTAAAGATGAGATCGGAAGTATGCCCTTGGCAGAGATAACTTGGTGGAGATAAGATGGGCCGTGTGGCAGCCAAGAGCAGAAATGTGGGTCTAGTTTGCCAGGGAGGAAATAAAGATGTCCGTTCAGTTGCATTAGAGGGGAATTATGTTTCCAGTTGCTCCTTTTACAGAGAGAATCCCATATATCAAATGTGGATCTGGTGAGTGGTGAAGTGGTATGGGATAATTCACAACATTTCTTAGGAATCCATATGAGGTGAAAGAGGTCAGTTTCACTCAAGTCCCGCTCCAATTGCACCCATAGTTTTTTTTTTAGCATACTATTTTATTGTCATGGTTATTGATTTTACATAATTCACAAATAATTCTTTTTTTAGTGAGCACAAAAGCAATAGCAATGATGAACACAAAAGTATTTCTGTTATGCAGAAATGTAAATATGGTCATGGTGACCACAAGTGGTATGACAATAATGACAATAATGGACAGTACTGGACAGGCCTACAGTAGACCAATACAAGAAAAAACAATATGGCTGATGCCATCAGTGATAGGATCCAATGGGATTCATCAAAGCATATTTATTGTGGCGTTTTATGCTTTCTGCACTTTCTTACTTGCCCAAATGTAATAGAAAGCCCTGTAATTTTGTGTACTTGCTGGGACTGCAATAGTAAGTTAGCCAGTCCTTTAACAAGTTGAGCTTGTTTCAACTCACACAGTTACCCAGGGCTAATAGACCTGCAAAATAGTGTGTCACTGTAGCTGATCTGCCTGCCACTGCCATTGCTAGCTGTCTCCCACCATTAGATTTTTTTTTTATAATCATTTTATTAGGTATTCACAGAAGAAAACAACCATGAGCATGAATTGAAAAGGATTAACCATTTTTCAGTAGATCAATACAACAATAAACCAATAAAACAGTACAGTTGGGGTACTTATAGATATTTCACCGAGTAGTTGCATCACAGAGTATTCTTATAGAACTAGAAGTAGATAAGCAACTTTTATAAATTGGCTGAAATGGGACATTAGCAAAGTAGGAACTCGGGGGGTAAGGGGGGGTAAGAGGGAAGGGGGGGAGGGGGGTTAGGTGTTCGATTAAAGCAGATGATGGCTTAGTCAGGTAAATTTGGATAGCGCGGGTGATCAGGGCACCTCCGCCCCTCCCCCCCAAGGGGGGAGAGGGGGGGGCCCCGTCCTCATCCAAAAGGGGTTTATATCAGATTTCAAAATGAACAACAAGTATCGATTTGGTTACTAAGTAGGATTAACTTGCGGTTGACAGGGTGGATGAATGGGGGGAAGGTGGAGGGTACATTTGCAAGGAGGTATCTAGCACAAAAGGGTAGGAGAGGTTATTAGAAAAGGTCTCTGGTAGGGGGGTTATGAACCAAGGAGCGATGTATTGTAGGCATTAGTGATGGAGCAGAGGGGGGGGGGGATGAGTCCAGGCCCACTCCTATGGTGGGGGAGTCCAAAAAAAAAAATCCTCATCTTGATCCAGGGTTAGAAGAAATCTGAGATCTTTCAGGGAGTTTTTGTTAAAGGTTCTATTTATGAAGGCTCGACATCTCTGGAGGAAGTGCATGCTTGTAAGGCGAGGGGTGGTCCAGCTATTTAGAAGGTCCCTTCGAAGCAAAAGGATTAGTTGGTTTTGTATTTCGTCCAAAGTTGGGAGAGTAGGTTTGATCCAGTGTTTTAGGATAGCTTTTCTGGAGGCTAAAAGGCAAATATGTATCCATTGGTGAAGGCGGGCGGCTTGGGTAAGGGGAGGTGATCCAGCAGGCTCCATTAAGGGGCTAGGTTCTGAGCCAAAAAGTATGAACTGAGGGTCCAAGGGGATGTTTACTGAAGTTACTTCTCTTATATATCCTATGATTCGCTGCCAGAAGGAGACAATTAATGGGCAGTTCCAGAGGCGAAGGAGCAGAGATGGTCTCTGGGTTTTGCACCAAGGGGCAAATTTCCCTGTCTCATGGTGCTCCTGTGTTGTATAGAGGGTTGTATGCCCTGTGGACAATCTTAAATTGGGTTTCCCTCCACAGTTCGTTGGTGCAGAGTTTGAGCGTTTTCCTGTACCCCTCTGTTAGGGTGGTAGAGAAATCTGTGGTAGGTAAGTCTTTAGAACAGGCTTTACCAGTGGTTGCGTTCAGAGGTTTGGTGAAGGTGAGCAACAGAGGTTTGTAGATTGCAGCTGTCGAGAAGTTGCCTGACTCGATCAGGTTGTCAAGAAAGGTGCGCTTAAACCTAAGTTCTGGTTTGGGGCAGGTGGCTTTTACATAGGAAGGAATTTGATAAATGTAGAAGTCATGATGGGGAGCGAGGCCAAATTCCTCCAGTATGGACCGGTAGGGTCACATCAGACCGGTTTCTGTGTCGTACAATGAGGTAAGTCTGGAGAGGCCCCTTGGGTCCCAAGAGGTGAAGGCTGCATGTTGAATAGAGGCGGGTAGCATCAGATTACCTCGAATTGGGAGGTGTTGGGATAGGTGCGGGGACACCTTTAGTCGTTTCCTAGCTTCCCTCCATGCAATAACCGTGTCTCTTATCAGTACATTGGAGCATAGTTGGGAAGGCAGAGCTCTTAGGTTGCTGTGAAGGATAGCTGAGAGGGCGTAGGGAGCTGTCATTTCAGATTCTAGCTGGAAATTGGTATACTTCGATTTTTGAGTAAGCCAATCCAGACCCGATCTTACCAGACAGGATAAGTTATACACTCTAATATGCGGAAGTCCGGCTCCCCCCTCACCCTTCGGGAGATAAAGTTTAGGTGAGCAATTCTGGGGTTTTTTGCCCCTCCGGAGGAAGGAGGTTAAGGCTTTGTTTAGTCTTTGGATATCAACATGTTTGATTAAGATCGGAATTGTCTGCATGGGGTACAAGAGGCGAGAAAAGCTCACCATTTCATACAGATGGCATCTCCCAAAGAGCGAAAGGGGAAGGCTTCTCCAAACCTCCAATTCACCAATAATATTCTTAATTAAGGGGGGGTAGTTTAGTGAGTAGATAGAGGCAGGGTCTTTTCCGATGTTCACTCCCAGGTATGTTATGTGTTGTCGTGTAATTTTAAAAGGTGTAGAATGGGTCCAAGAGACCTTCCCCTGTTTGTTAAGGGGTAGGATTTCGCTCTTGCTAAAGTTTATTTTCAGGCCAGCACATTTCTGGAATGTTTGAAAAATTTGCTGTATTTGGGGTATGTCCTTTGGAGGGTTGGCCGTGAAAATTAATATGTCATCCGCGAAGAGTGCTGTCTTTAGCAATTCCTTGCCTATTTTGACTCCGTGTAAGGGGGCATGAATGTTTAAAAGGCGAGAGAGGGGTTCCAGTGCAATATTAAATAGGAGTGGGGACAAGGGGCATCCAGAGACTAGGCCCGCCGCTACTGATCTGGCTGAAGGGCTGGAGTATAAGTTCTTGACAAAGTGAGTTATTTCGCCTCTGAATCCGAAGGCCTCGAAAGTTTTAAATAGCCAATCAAAGCTGACGTTGTCAAAGGCCTTCTCGGCGTCAAGCGTAAGTATAGCTGTGTCCTTGGAGGGGTTGATCTTAGCCCAGTCTAAGACCGCCAGGACTTTTCTAATGTTAGCTGCCGCCGATCTGCCTTTGACAAAACCAGCCTGGGTCGGGTGGATTAAATCTGGCAGGATGGTCGCAAGCCGGGAGGCAATTATTTTTGACAGTAACTTGGAGTCTACATTAAGCAGAGAAATAGGCTGGTATGACCCGGGTTCCAAAGGGTCTTTTCCTTTCTTCGCTATTAGCTTAATGTAAGCTTGTTGGCCTGAGGGGAGATATAGGCCTCCTGTCCATATGTGGTTGAATACCTTGGATAGGGTCGGGGAGATAAAGTTTTTGGTTAACTTAAAAAATTCACCTGTCAGCCCATCTGGGTCGGGGGATTTGTTAGTGGCTAAGGACTTGATGGCATCCTCAATTTCAATCTGTGAGATGGGGGCATTCAGCAAGTCCAGTCGAGACTGACTCACTTTAGGTAGCTGAGCGTGGCTGAGGAAGATGTCCGCCAGGGATGGGTCTGTGTCTTCCTGGGTGTAAAGCGATTTATAAAAGGAGTATAGCACTTTGTTGATGTCTTGGGGCCTAGAGACTGTGTTGCCTTGTTTATTTTTGAGGACTGTAATATGTGTGGGCTGGAATTGGCCTCTGCTGAGTCTCGCAAGGAGTTTGCCCGCCTTATTACCGTGCTTATGTAATTGGAGGTCATAATGTGCAAATTTTATGCATTCCTGGCGTTCCGGCCAGGTGTCAAAACCAAGTTTCGCAGTTTTCCATTCTGCTTCATTGACCAGTGAGCTAGCTTGGATTAGTCTCTCTTGGGCTTCTCTAAGTCGCTGGCTGGCTGAGCTGTACTTTTTGAGAGCCTCTCTTTTTTGCGAAAGGCCGCGTATGAGATTATTTTACCGCGTAGGAAAGCTTTTCCAGTGTCCCAAAGCAAGTTTGGGCTGTTGGAATGTTCCTTGTTCGTTTCGAGGAATTCTTCCCACACTTTCTCCAAGACTGTTTGTAATTTAGTGTCTTGAGCCAAGAAGGAGGGGAAGCGCCAGATGTTGGGTTAGTTCGTTGGGGAAGGCAGATTCAGCGAGATTGAAATCAGGGTGTGGTCTGATATCACTATCTCATGGACAGCAGTATCTTCAATCTGTTGTAGGAGGGAAGATGTGACTAGGAGGTAATCCAGCCTGGCAAATGACTTATGGGGAGGGGAGAAGTAGGTGAACTGTCTCTCGAGTGGGTGAGACGTCCTCCAGGGATCGTTGAGCTGGGTTCCTGTGAGGAACTGTTCAAGTTGTGAAGGGGGTGGCGCTTTGCTGCCTGGGGTCCGTTGAGAACAGTGTGTCTGATCCTCCTTTGTGTTATATACTCTGTTGAAATCTCCCCCAATTAAATGGGGAGTGAGTGGATCCTTTAGGATCCACTGCGTGAGATTTTGAAAAAAGGAGGCGGTAGGTGAATTGGGGGCATATACAGGTGGCATATACATTTGTGATAATGTAATTCCTATTTTGGATCTGGAGGTGAATAGAGGCTAGGCGGCCTGAGGTGTCATTTTCTACCGCAGTGACTTCGGCTGTTAGCCTTCTGTGAAGGAGAATGATCACTCCCGCTTTCCTGTCTATAGAGGGGGATCCGAAGACCTTGCCCACCCACAGTTTTTGGAGGCGATTGAAGTAATCTGACTTCAGGTGGGTTTCCTGTAGGAGGGCAACATCTGCATTGAGCCTTTTAAGATGTCTGAGAACCTTCATGCATTTAGATGGGGATCTAAGACCCTTGACATTCCAAGATATAACTTTTAGAGTAGCGCCTTGGCTGATGGGGGAGGAGTAAATACGTCAATGTGTAAGTTAGTGTCGCAAGAGCAAGGGGACCTGCTGTTGGTGAGTCAGAAGAGAATTTAGCCCTGGTAGCGAACATGGGAGTGAGCCTGGAAGGAAAAGGTAAGCAGGGGGAGAGGGGGGAGATAACAAGAACCAAGAAATCAAACAAGTATAAAACAGATAACATTATGCACTTCACTTTTTTCCATCTGGGTCTTACCAAACCTGAGTGAGTGTAACCGACAGTTCGGGAGATCTGAAGTTATTGAGAGATTGCTCCCATGCCCTAATGAGGCAGCGTTTGATTTGTTGTTTTGAGAGAAACGTGCGGTTGAACACAGCATAGGGGCCTGCTGAGTGGTAGTGGAAATGTCATAGCATAAGCGTAAGAGGGCCCAGATTAAAGAGAAGAAGAGCTCTTGCCCGAGTAATTGAGGTGTAGCCTCTTAGGAGGGTCTTTTCTGGGACTCCTTTGTTCTCTTGCCATGGAGCGTGGGCTGTCCATGTCCACTAAGTTGTCTCCAGGGTGGTTCAGGGTGCGCCTGAGATAATGGTCAGCTTCTTCTGGGGTATGGAGGGTCATCTGGTCTCCACTTGGAGTCTGAATGCACAGTACTGCCGGGAAGGCAAGGGTAAATCTTATCCCTTGTTTAAATAGAGCCGCACACATGGGTTGGAAGTCTTTCCTTTTTTTGGAAATTTCTGCCAAATAGTCTGCAAATAGCAGAATATTTGCGCCATCTATAGTGAGATTACGGGATTTGCGGAAGGCTTGGAGGATGGCCAATCTGTCTGCATAGTTTAGAAACTTCACGATGACTGGTCTTCTGTTTTTCTGTTGCCGTCAGGAGCTCCAACTCTGTGTGCTCTTTCTACAATGCATTTATGTGAGAGGCCTAAGGCTTTAGGGATGCGTGTTTCACAAAGGTGGTGGAGGGCATTGTTGGGGAATGATTCCGGGAGGCCGATGACTCTTAGATTATTTCTCCTGGATCGATTTTCTAGATCCTGGAGTTTATCTTGGATTACTTCATGGATCTTAGCATGTTGTTCCAAGGAGCCCGATAGCTGGTAAAGTTCATCTTCAAGATCAGATATCCGCGATTCGGCTTGTGATAGCCTTTTTGATTGCTTACCGAGCTCCCTCTTGATTTGCTGTATGCCATTGTCGACTGCTGTGTCTACTGCCGTCATGATGTTGGGCAATAGGATTGCCGCCACTGCCTGGGCTATCTGTTGGTACGTTTCCTGAGCGTTCGTTCCCAGCAGCTGGTGCTGCTGGGAAGTATGGAGCGGCTGTGCGATCGTTCCCAGCGGATCCGAAGGTTGCGGGTCAACAAACTTTCCGTCGGAGGCATTGTTAGCATTGTTAGCGGCCATGTTGCACGTGGGCTGCTGAAGGCCTGAGGATGCCGAGCGGTCGGAGACAGCCGCGCTGGTGCGGGAATTAATGAGGAACCTTTCCATAGACCGTGGCAGTGGGTATTCCTCGGATCGCAGGGTTGGCGGGCAGTGGGAGCAGTAATTTAGGGCAGATAATTCCCAGTGTGTGTCGGAGCTGCCACTCGTCACTCCTCACCCATCGGAGCCAGAACCGGAAGTCGCACCCATAGTTTTGTTTGTGAGTGGTGTTTCCAGTCCTTTATCCTATTTAGAACACATGCAAGGAAATAATTCTTAAAGTCTGGGAGTGACAGTCCACCCTCAGCTTTAGGCTTAGACAGTAAAGAGCTCGGGAGTCGCGGTTTTTTACCATTCCAAACATATCTGCGAACTAAGGAGCTCAGCACTGTGAAAAATCCCATAGGGACTTTATAAGGGATCATCTGGAACATGAAGAGGAGCCTGGGCAGCACGTTAATTTTCACCACATTAATACGCCCCAACCAGGAGTGAGCCAATGGGGACCAGCTATGTAGATCCCTGCGTATCGAATTTAGTAATGGTAAGTAATTTCCTTGGAATAAGTGTTCCAGGTTAGGGGTCAGGAGGATGTCCAAATATTTCATGGACCGGTGTTGCTATTTAAAGGGGAAGGCGGACTTCAAGCCCGCCGCTATCTCAGGGGGACAGAAATATTTAAAATTTCTGACTGCAAAATCTAAAGGAGTCTCTATCGCTATACACAAAAATCTAAAATGTCAGGTTCTCGATTCTAAAATCGATCCTCAGGGTAGGTACATATTTCTCAGGGTCAAATTGGGAATATCCCTTTATACCCTGGCTAATGTGTACCTACCAAATACCTCTCAGGTTCAACAGGGGATTAGATATCTAAAGTTGCTTCAATCTTACGCAGAGGGTGAGCTCATTTTGGGGGGAGACTTCAATTTAGTTCTCGATCCCGGTCTGGACTCATCTTCTGGTAAAACTAGCATCCCCTTCTCCACTCTTCATAAATTTAAGCGGAAACTATTGGCAATGAAGTTATACGACCTATGGCGAATTATACATCCTAATGAAAGGGATTACACCTTTTACATTTTCCACATTAGGGAAAGTAATCCTACATATTAAGCGGTATCCAGCATATTGAAGTAACGGTTATCAAA
>BLSH010297297.1:133425-144636 GCA_018402905.1 Glandirana rugosa | reverse complement strand
TCAAACCTAAAATATGGTCAGATCACTCGCCAATTTTTTGCCGCTTGAATCTTGCTGAAATGCCCTATAGAAATAGAAGCTGGAGACTTAATGATAGCTTACTGTCCGATCCAATATGTACTGCTGACATTAAAAAGACAATATTAAATTTTATGGAAGATCACAGATCAGATACCTCGGCTCCAGCCATAAAATGGGAAGCATTAAAATGTGTCCTGAGAGGTATTTTCATTTCTCACGGATCTAGATTGAAAAAACAAAAAACAAAAGAACTCATTACTTTACTTCAAAATCTATCTGAATTAGAAACAAAACATAAAAACAGTAATAGGGAAGAAGATATAATTGAATTATCGAAGATACGGAATCAAATAAGGCGTATTCTGGATCAACACTCTATGCGGGATCGCGAGAGAGTTTCAAGAACTTTGTATGAACATAGTAATAAGGGGGGAGCGCATCTAGCAGAGAGTCTTCATCCAATTAAAGCTTCAACTTTTATAGCGAAATTGTCCTCTCCCGGAAAAAACTTGGTATATACAAATTCCGCGATCTCAGAGACCTTTCGAGATTACTATTCCAAATTGTATAATATTTCTCAAATTACTCCTGGGAGCTCGTCCTTTTTAGAAAGGGAAAAAGACATAAAAACATACATAAATGAAACACCTTTACCAAGCCTTGACTCAACGACAAAATCACTATTGGATACAGACTTCACTTCTGAGGAATTGGAGTATGTTATCCAAAATGCAAAAAACGGTAAAGCTCCGGGCCCAGACGGATTTTCCAATCGATTCTATAAAATATTTGGCCATGACCTAACCCCACTTCTGTTAAAATCATTTAATTCAATCTCGGAGACCAAACTTTTTCCGCAAGAGGCGCTAAAAGCACATATATCTGTCATACTGAAACCAGGTAAGGATGAAACTAATCCAAGTAGCTATCGGCCAATTTCATTATTAAACTGCGATATAAAATACTATGCAAAAATGATAGCTAATAGGCTGGCTCCGATACTTCCACGTATAATTCACTCGGACCAGTCAGGTTTTGTAAAAACCAGGGAAGCACGTGATAATACTATCAAGACTCTCTCTTTAATGTCTATAGCACAAAGGCACCAAATTCCCTCTTGTCTTCTGTCGATCGATGCGGAAAAGGCATTTGATCGTTTAAATTGGAGATTCCTAATACATTCACTTTGTCAAATTAATCTTGGCAATAACTTGATCAACAAAATAATGGCATTATACACTTATCCACAGGCACAAATAAGAGTCAATGGAACTCTCTCATCGCTATTTACGATAAACAATGGAACTCGTCAGGGCTGCCCTCTATCTCCTCTCTTGTATGTAATAACGATGGAACATCTAGCAACAGCCATACGTAATAATTCTTCTATACATGGAATCTCCATAAATAAGGTAGATTATAAAATATCTCTCTATGCGGATGATGTCTTACTATTTGTTTCTTCTCCTAGAATGAGTATACCTTCTATTTTAAAGGAATTTGATAAGTTTGGATATGTTAGTAACTTTAAAATTAATCTAACTAAATCAGATTTATTAAATATAGCCTTGCCTAAAGAGGAAGCTTCCTTTTTGGCCACATCTCATCCTTTTCAGCTACAGGAAACAGCAGTGAAATACCTAGGAGTGATGATTTCTACAGATTTAACACACATTTATGAGTTAAACTTTCTATCCCTCCTGACACGAACCCAAACTGAGCTCTCATCATGGGCCAAACTTCCATTATCTTGGTTCGGCAGAATAAACACTATTAAAATGAACATCCTACCCAAATTTTTATATCTGTTCCAAACTTTACCAATAAAAATCCCTAAATCCTTTTTTAAAAAGCTAAATAAATGCCTTTCACAATTCATATGGAGAGATATTAAGCCGAGAATAAACCGTAAAACGCTTTGTCGATTGAAGACAAGAGGAGGTGCAGCCTTGCCGGATTTCGAATGTTATTATAGAGCAGCAAAGTTTTCAAATATCTTGGATTGGTTTCATCATTATACTGACAAACAATGGATTCAAATCGAAATGGAAAAATCCCCAATACATCCCAAAGCGGCGCTTTGGGTCACCCCTAAGCCAGAGATTACGTACACAATTCTGAAATGTTGGCATCAGTACTTAAAAACTTCTGCATTGTCGACGATCCCAAGTCCCCTTACTTCCTTGATGGATAATCCCGCTTTTCTCACCGGGCTTCATCTAAAAACATTTTTGGAGTGGGACAGAACCTTTTGGCCACAGATTAGGCATGTGATTTCAAACAATACATTTATAACATATACAAATTTTCAAAATATACATAATCAAAAGAAAGGCCTTTGGTTTTTGTACCTACAGTTGCGAAGTTTCTATGTATCTTTGCAACCTGCAATAAATGTACATAGGCCACTAACAGAATTTGAGGAAATGTGCCTATCTTCTGAGGCCCCATTACACACTATTTCTAAAATTTATAAAATATTGGCGAATCTGGATTCGCCAGGCTTGCCTACCTACACGTTAAAATGGGCCTCTGAGATGGGTTACTCCATCGAGGAAGAGAAATGGGGACAAATTTTTAATAACATGCATAAATTTTCAAGAGCTTGTGAGGCTCAGGAACGCAACTATAAACTGCTTTCCAGATGGTATCGGATGCCAAAGGACTTACATCACATATTTCCCTCTTATTCAAATCTGTGTTGGCGCTGCCATGTATCTGAGGGAGATTTTATTCATTTATGGTGGTCATGTCCACCGGTTTGTAAATTATGGGAGCAAATTATTAACCTCTTCAACTTAGTCACGGATGAGAGAATAGCTAACTCGGTAGAGGTAACTTTGCTATCTCTCTTCCCAAATAAAATGTTGAAAGTAAGGAAATCTCTCTTGGGATTCTTCATGGTAGCAGCCAGGCAGTTAATACCTAGGTACTGGAAGACTTCTAAGACCTTTTCTTTCTCAGAATGGATAGAGAACCTAAATGGCATTATGCGTATGGAAGAGCTGGTAGCGGAAAATAATAACTCTATGGAGAAATTTAAAGAAGTGTGGAATATTTGGTCAACATTTATGGAGACATAACTGACCCGACATCAAATTGGACCTGTTAGTGATAGTAGTATGTGTGATGAATAACCATCCACGGGTTGTGAGACGGCAGTAGGGAGATCAGGAGTTGAGGGAGGAGGGGGAGAGATACAAGGGAGAAAGAAGGAGAGAGAGAAAGAGAAGGAAATAAATTTTTTTTTTTTTTTTTTTTTTTTTTTTTTTTTGTTAGCTTAAACGTTTTGTGATGTAGTGTGAATTTTTATTTTGTTGTTATGTGAATTTGAAAATCAATAAAGAAAGATAAAGTAAAATTTCTGACTTAGACATGTTTATTTTAAAGTTCGACAAAGTACCAAGTGTCTCGAAGGCTCGCGTGAGATTAGGGAGGGTGATCGTTTGGTTGTTGGATAAAAAATAAAATGTCATCAGCATAAGCTGCCTATTTGTGTTTGCATTTTCCGACTGAGAATCCATGTATATTGGGGTCCTGATGGATCGTGGCTAAAAACGGTTCCAGGGAGAGT
The DNA here is from genome assembly GCA_018402905.1 of Glandirana rugosa. Classification (NCBI taxonomy): domain Eukaryota; kingdom Metazoa; phylum Chordata; class Amphibia; order Anura; family Ranidae; genus Glandirana; species Glandirana rugosa. Next base: position 141,041 of record BLSH010297297.1, on the reverse strand, counting down.
GCAAACAAAATGGGAGAAAGGGGACATCCCTGTCGCATTCCATTGAACAGTGTGAAAGGTTCGCTAAGAGTGCCATTAATGTGAAGTTGTGCGGTTGGAGAATTGTAAAGAGCTGCTATTCTTTTAACCATTCTGGGACCCAAACCCAGCGCAGACAAGGTGAGCATCAGAAATTCCCAGTCCACCCTGTCAAACGCTTTTTCAGTGTCCGTAGATAACAGCAGGGTGGACTGGGAAGTTGCCCGTGCATAGGAAATTAGAGACAACACACGCTCCCAGGTATAAAATCTGTCTGATCCATGGCAACCCATTGAGGTAAAAGGGGAAGCAAACTATTAGCCAACACCTTAGCATACAATTTAGCGTCAATGTTCAATAACGAAATTGGCCTGTAATTGCCACATTGGGAGGGGTCTTTACCAGGCTTGGGAATTACTGTGATATGGGCGCATAAGGTTTCTGTTCTTAGGGCACCAGAGTCTTCAACACTATTGGCATATTTTGTGAGTTTCGGGAGTAGAATATCAGCATAGGCTCTGTAGTAAGCAACAGTCAAACCGTCTGGGCTGGGTGCCTTACCGTTAGGCATAGACTTAAGGGCCTCTAGTAGTTCAGAGGTTGTTATCTCCGACTCCAGCGACTCAAGAGAGGAGATGGGAATCTCAGGTAGTTTCGCTTGTGTTAAATATGAGCGAATGAGTGTTTCCCTCTCCTCCGGATTCGTAGTTTGTCTATGGACGTGGTAGAGCTTTTGGTAGAAAGAACGAAATTCGCTCACTATAGATTTAGTGTCATGAGCTACAGAGCTAGCTGAGGTGTGGATGCGGGCTATGTAGGCTGCTTAATTTTTTTGTTGCAAAGATCTGGCTAAGGCACGGCCAGGCTTATTACCCCACTCGTATATTCTCTGAGAGACTATTCTATGCCGAGCTTTCTGCTTTTTATGGAAAAGTGTTTTTAGTTCTTCACGTTTCGTGGTTAGGGAGTGATATAAGGACGGGGAGGAGTGCAACTTGTGTTGACTCTCAAGGGAGTCAATTTCTGTTAGGAGTCATGTTTGAAGTTGGGCATCCTCCTTTTTCCTCCGGGAGCTTAATTCTATAAATTTCCCCCGAACTAAGGCTTTGTGGGCCTCCCATAGAACCCCAGGGGATACCTCAGGTGAGATGTTTTCCGTGAAGTACAGGGTCAGATCAGTCTCTATCTTTTTTTTATCCAAATCGCTAAGAAGAATGGAGTCATTGAGTTTCCAGTTAGTATGTCTTATTAGGACCGAGGGGAATTTTATTTTTAGACAAACTGGGGCATGGTCAGATAGGGTAGAAGCTTCAATCCTAGCGGCTAGGAGGAGATCCAAATGATGATGATTAGAGTTGAGCGAACTTCTAGAAGTCCGGGTTCTGCTGGTTCGGCCGAACTTCAGGACAAAGTCCGGGTTCGGGTCCGGACAGAACCCGAACTTTGTCCCGGACCCCGAACCCTATTGCAATCCATGGGGTCCCAAACTTTTAGGCACAAAAATGGCTGTAAAAAAGTCCTGGAAAGTCCTAGAGGTCTGCAAAAGGAAGGAAATGGGGGTAAGGGTGGGACAAGTGCCCTACAAAGAAATGGGGACAGGGAAATAACTAAAAGCATTTTTAAAAAAATAAAAACATAAAAAAATCAAAAATGGAGGTGGATGTGGACCATCTTCAAACTGTGTCTGAAAAGTATTAATTAACAGTAGAAGCTATATAACTGTTCTAAAATCATCTTCAAACTGTGTCAAAAAAGTATAAATAAGCCGGGAGAACCCATATCACTGTTCTGCAAACATCTGGAAACTGTGTGTAACACTTTAACTAAAACCGGGACAAACTGAACTACTGTTCTGCAAACATCTGGTAACTGTGTGTGTCACTTTAACTAAAACCGGGACAAACTGTTCTGCAAACATCTGGAAACTGTGTGTAACACTTTAAAAAAAACCGGGCGAACCCATATCACTGTTCTGCAAACATCTGGAAACTGTGTGTGACACTTTAACTAAAACCGGGACAAACTGTTCTGCAAACATCTGGAAACTGTGTGTGAAACTACAGCATAGAGAAGAACAGGCATATGGTTTCGCTCTGCTATAGTTTCACATAGAGTTTTTAGATGATTTTAGAACAGTGATATCATATCACTGTTCTAAAATCATCTAAAAACTCTATGTGAAACTATAGCAGAGCGAAACCATATCCCTGTTCTTCTCTATGCTGTAGTTTCACACACAGTTTCCAGATGTTTGCAGAACAGTTTGTCCCGGTTTTAGTTAAAGTGTCACACACAGTTTCCAGATGTTTGCAGAACAGTGATATGGGTTCGCCCGGTTTTTGTTAAAGTGTTACACACAGTTTCCAGATGTTTGCAGAACAGTTTGTCCCGGTTTTCATCAGATGTGATGAATTTGGATAGTTATGAATATCCAATTAACTGTTTATACACGAACAATTGAAGATCGTTTACAGAGAAGATTTTTGCACTATATTGCATTATATTTATTTGCACTTCAGATTGTTCAATTGCACTTCATATTGTTCTTTTGCACAATTTGTGAACTAGTGCAATCACTTTAATTTAATTTGCATTTTTGTACAGGTTGTGCATGGTTGTACCATTTAGTCATCTGACACATTTCTCTGGGTTAATATTTATTGCAATTTTGCACATTTATTTCTATTTTGCACCCACTGGATTTTTTTGCACATTCATATTTTTTGCACATTTAGTTTTGTGTTGTACCTATTGCCCTTTTTTGATGTGGGCAGCAGCTTAATATTATTACTATATACTTTCCTTATAATTTAGTCCATAGTGCGGTACCACCCTTCTTTACATTACCAACACCAAATCACCAGGTGCAAAAGTACGGACCTGGGCCCCGCAATTGAAAATCCTCTGCTGAGCCAACTGGGCTTGTGCCAAATGTTCATTCACAATAGGCATCACTTGCGCAATTCTCTCTTGAATTTGAGCCACATGTTCAATCACACTTCTCTGAGGGAAACTCTTACTCTCTCATGTTTCCCTGGCAATGTGCAGTAGTCCCTGTGGGTGTCTCCCATACAATAGTTCAAAAGGAGAGAACCCTGTGGATGATTGGGGAACCTCTCTGATAGCAAACATCAAATAAGGGAGTAAACAATCCTAATTTCTTCCCTCTTTATCAACCACCTTCCTCGGTATTTGCTTTAACGTTTTGTTAAATCTTTCGACCAGCCCAACTGTTTGAGGGTGATACACTTAAGTACGTAATTAGGTCAGCTTAAGAAGTTTGCAAAGTTCTTTGGTTACTGTAGACATAAATGGGGTGCCCTGGTCAGTTAGTACTTCTTTAGGAAGGTCCACACGGCTGAAAACCTGAAATAGCTCTTTGGCAATGGTTTTGGTACAGGTGTTTCGGAGAGGAATCACTTCTGGGTAACGGGTGGCATATTCCATTATCACCAAGATGTGCTGGTGCCCTCTAGCAGATTTCAGCAAGGGGCCAACCAAATCCATGGTGATCCTCTCAAAAGGGACCTCAATGATGTGCAGGGGTACCAAAGGACTGTGGAAATGTGGCATGGGTGCAGAAATCTGACACACTGGACAGGAGGAACAGTGCATTTCCATTTCCTTAGTGATTCTAGGCCAATAGAACCTCTGGGTGATTCTTTCCTGGGTCTTTTCAGCTCCTAAATGTCCCCAAGAATGTGCCCATGGACCAGTTCTATGACCAACTTGCGGTAAGTTTTGGGCACCACCAGTTGCTCAATGGTTTCCTCTACCCTCAGTGACACCCGATATAACAGTCCCTTTCCATGATGAAGTAAAGGAGAACAATTCTCTCGTCATGGTTTACTAATTACCCATCTATTTTCATTACATTTTCCAGGGCCCTTAGTAATGTGGGGTCGGTCAATTGTTCAGTGGCAAAACTTTCTCCATGTGCCACTGTTCCTCTTCTGAGGTTGCAGGCTTTTCTCTAGGCCTTGTTTCCCCTGCTAATACTGACAAGGGAAACTCAGGAGAATCCTCACACAGAGGATTCCTTAGTAGAACCTTCCAGCTCTGAAGAACCACTTAATGGTGAATCTGGGCAATCTTAGAGCTCCCAGAATTTTGGGAAATCCCTTCCCACAATGGTGTCATGTGGTAGTTGGGGAATCAAACCCACCTGGGGACACAGGTTTCCGAGGGAGGTTTCAAAGTATACCGTAGTCACCGGATACTCTTGAGTGTCCACATGCACACAAATGACTGCCATTTTCCTAGGGTGCAAAGTTTTTCCCACCACCAGTTCAGTTTTTACCAAGATAAGTAGGCTACCTGAATCCAACAATATAACAAAATGTTTACCATCTAAACACATTTTGCATAAAGGTTTCTCATTTCCCTTTACTGCAGTGCATGTAGTCGCAAATAGGGACTGCCGTCTCTCTGTAAGAAAGTCACAGTGCTTTGGTTCATCCATAGCTGGGCAAACTGCTGCTACATGTCACACTTCCCGGCAATGGTAACAAATTAACTTTCTAGTCAACTCCTGTGGGTTTGGTCTTCCAGTCCACTCTCACCACACATTAGAAGCAATCCCAAAAATACCTTTAGTTCCCCCCTTTTCACTCTCTCCACCACCATCTCTTGGTGCAGTCTTACCCGTAGCTGGGGATGGTCTGGTCTTGGAGTGGAAACTCTGTGAGTCTCTGAGTAAAGACGTCACATTCTCAGTCGTTGGGTACCTTTTCACAAGGTCTACAAGTTTGCCTGCTGTTCTTGGATCTCCATGGCTCACCCGTTTCTGCAAGGTGGTAGGGAGAGAACTCAGAAAATTGTCCATGACCACCCGCTCCACAATGACCAGACATAGTTTCTGGCTGCAGGAATTTCCTGGTCAAGTGGATAAGGTCATATATTTGTGACCGGGGTGACTTTCTCAGCCGCTAACTCCAATTGTGGACGCGCTGTGCATAGACAGTTAGGGTTACACCCAGTCATGCTAATATTTCCATTTTCAAACATAGTTTTTTGCATCCGCTGGTTCCATGTCAAAATAAATCTTTTGGGATTCACGAGATAGTAGGGGGGCCCTAGTCCAGCCCATTGTTCTTTAGGCCAGCTCTCTTTTTCAGCTGTCTTTTCAAATGTGGTCAAAAACATCTCCGGATCATCATTCTCAGTCAGTTTTGGCAACAGGTGGCTTACCCGAAAAGTCAGTATGTTACCGCCATAACTCCCAGCCTTGGTCTGCTGCCTCTGCTGAAGCTGTTTCATGCAGGCCTCAATTTGTTTCTGGTGTCTCTGTTCCTGCTGTGTCAGCAATTCCCTATGGTGGCCTCCACCTGTTCTAGGGCTTGTTGCTTGGGTGCTACACTCTGTTGCAAACCTGCATTTGCCTGCTGTTGATTTGCATTTGCCAGAGCCAGCTGTCTTAGTATATCCTCCATGCTGGCCTTACTTCCCCTGCCCCACAAACCTCCACCATGTGTAAGGGATTAGCTCAGTAGCGGGGTGTGCAGAACCCCCTGGATGGGTCATGGCAAAGTGAAGTAGGCACAAACAGACATCAGGATCTTTGTGAAAACAAAAACTGGTTTATTTACACGTCTGTGGTTACAAAGTGCAGGCATCAAAACAGGTAAAATAAAACAAAACAGAAAATAAACCCTTGCCACTTTGGGCATCTAACTACAAAGGCACAGGAACCTGACTACTTGTTCTGCCACAGCCTACCACTGCCCAGACACTTGGCGGCCACAGAGAAATAAACAGAGGCTTTTAGTCACCCAGACTTAATCTCACCATTCAGAGGTATTGCAGCTCCCCAGTCTGTCGTGCACAGAGATCTGGTTCCAGTGTGGAGCCCCTTGTTGAAGCAACCTGGGAGTTTTATAGAGCCCTGAGTTCTTTATCTGTTACCCCTGAGCTTGTTAACCCTCATTGAGCCCAAACAGGTTCACTACACAGCCCAAACACAAAAGCAATCAATGTACAGCATAAACCTGGGACAAGTTTATCTCCCATCCTGGACGCAACCAATAGATTTTACTGGCTTCTTGTCAGAATATATAACGCATTAAGGTAAAAAACATTCTACCTTTACAACTGTTTCAAGTATGTCCTCAAGTAAACTTAGACCAGGCAAAGATAAGCTAACAGCAAAGTTATCTTTACTAAAAGTTGTATACCTATAACAGAGAATTACAGTTAGCTTCTTCACAGGCATTCTATTTCTCTTAAAGGGCTAGCTTAGTACCTCCTGCTGCCGTCTGCTCATTGAGGTAGTCATACCTCTAAATTGTAGAGTGTGAGTCCCTAAAGTCTATAGAGCAATTGTATAAATCCAGGTCTTGGAACCCCTACTCGGTTTCCACCAAGGGGTGAAGCAACAGCAAAGTATCAGTTACTGAACAAATTACGGCAATCTCCTCTTCCAGTTCCTGCTCAGGGACAGACCACATCTCAAGGTGGCTCCCTCCTTTTATCTCCTTGCTCCTCACAGAGGGCGGTACTACCAAAAAGCCTGGGAAACCTGACCAGCATAGTTAACCCCTGACTTCCTGGAGGCACCAGCTTAGAAGGGCAGCATAACTAAACAGTGGAACAATTAGTACAGACAGGGCTTTGCAAAGGAAAACATGACACCAATGCCACTTAGAAGGCACCTGCCTACAGGCATGCCAGTGAATATATTGTTCAGTATCACAAGAGCTTCTGCATACAGTGTCTGCAGATCTTCCAATGCATGGGTTGTCAACAGGGGAAACTGTGATTTCAAATACAAATCTTTGGTACTGTGTAGTGCTAGGCAGTAGACTTCTAATTGAATTATCAGAGATAATTCCAATTACCTGCCACTGTGCATTTTAAGTTTGATTGCAATGACCACAAGGAAACTGATTATATATGCAATTTAAGTCTCTTGACATAATGAGATAATACCAGTGAAAAAAACCACACAAGTTGCTAGCTTTTAATAAAAGGACACAGTTCCGGTTCCGGCGCCTCATGAGAGAGGAGTGAGCGCGCACAGCTCCGCTCACTCAGGCTAGAATACTGCTATCCACACCGGGACTCAGCGCAAAACAAACACCGGGTTAGTGAGGGGAGGTCACCAGGCACCGGATGGACAGATTCCTCACCGCTCCTCGGTCGGAATCTGCCGCTCCGGGCTGTACTGGTACTCAGGGCCAGACGCCAGGGTGTACCAAGATGGCCGCCGCCGCGGACCAAGCGACGGTCACAATGGACACACAGGCCCCGGAGCCCCGCAACGCTGAGGCACGTGGGACCGAAGTCATCGTCTCTCGGACGCCCGGACGAGGGGGTCGAGGGAGGAGTCGACACGGTAGGGACAAACTTGACGGCATAGGTGATGGACCCTATATAACCCTTCGTCCTCCCGTCGGTGTCGGACCCGATAGAATCTCATAAGTAGAACACGGAGTCGCAACGCCCCGAGGCCCCGGACACACAGGTAACACTGGCAGCGAACCAGGCGCCGCCGCCGGTAGAACCATGTGGGACCGCAGACCGGGACTCATGGTCATGTCGGGCCTCGCCGTCTAAGGCTGGCTCCTCGCCACTCCTTAGACAGGTAGGCCACGGACCAC
>BLSH010297297.1:100709-125343 GCA_018402905.1 Glandirana rugosa | reverse complement strand
AATATATTTGAAGAATTTTTTGGGGTTAGTCTTACTATCTTTTGCAATCTGTCGTTCATTGTGAATTTTTGCATCCTCGATTTCCTTTTTACATATTCTGTTATATTCTTTGTAACATTTAAAAGATGGTAGTGTTCCCTCATTTTTATATTTTTTAAATGCTCTTTTCTTATCATTTATAACTTTTTTAACTTTGGCCGTGAGCCACATTCTTTCTTTTTTAGCCTCTTAAATTTATTGCCCATGGGAATATACTTTGATGTGAGTTCGCATACAGTTTTTTTGAAAAATTCCCATTTCTGTTCTGTGTTCATTGATGCTAATATTCCCTCCCAGTCTATGTCCTGGAGAGCAGCCCTCATCTTTGTAAAATTTGCTCTCTTAAAATTAAGTGTTTTTATCTTTCCCATTTGTGTTTGTTGCTTGCAGCTTACTTATTCAAGGCCAGTAGATTCTTCACAAGGGATCACAGGACCAGCAAACCAAACAGATGGAGTGAGTGATCCCTGGGGCAGGGGCTACTAATTTAGGCTGTGGCTTGGGCCTACTACCCATCCTTCTCTCTGTACTTGATCCTGTCAACAGCTAACAAGCCTCCTCACAGACTCATAAAGGTTGCTGGAACATCCTGAATCCCCCAGGGAGCAGACCTTTTTCCAACTGGCAGCACTGCTCAGAGTTGACCCCTAAAACACTTAAAGTCATATACAATTTTTTTTTTTAATTTTAATTATTTCTATCTTTTATGATCAGGCCCATTTCTACACTCTTTTGGGTCACTTCTCATACTTGGGAATATGCAGACGGGCGCAGTCAGGCGCATCCTGACACCCCAGCTTCAAAAGGGCCACAGATACCCCCAGGGGATCAACCAGTCATAGGGGGTATGGAGGAGATGGAGGCTGGCTCGGCTGGAGGATCTCAGGTTTTACCCTCTCCGGCCGCCCCCCCCCTGGAGTCCAAACCATGGCCCAGATCCTCTCCCCAGCATCCATGATTTCTCTATTGGAACGGACATTGGATGAACTCATTACTACACCTCTTAAAGAGCAAGGTCCTGGCAATCCTCTGTCGGACTTATTCAGTCCCCAAACTCAGGTACCTCACTCTGACATCCAGATGATGATGGAGGTTTTTTCCAAAATGCTATCTAAGGGCCTAGCCCAAACAGCCTCTGAAATTACCTCTGTTATCCAAGCTGACCTTCAGGGTTTGGGGTCTAGGATAGACGCAATAGAACATAAAACAGAGCAATCGGTTTCTAGAATTAACCAGAACACAGCACGTATCCAGGACCTTCAGGATCAATTGGAGTCTGCCTTATCTAAAATAGACGACCTGGAAAATCGCTCTAGATGCTATCATTTTCGAATTAGGGGTCTACCTGAGGATATCACTGATGTTCGAGCGGCCGAGAGCGACTTTATTAAGGTAACCATCCCAGACATCCCTGAGCACCGCCTTGAACTAGACAGGGCTCACAGAGCACTCCAGCCTCCGAGGTCTGATGGTCTCCCTAGAGACATTGTGGTGAAACCTCATTTTTATGGGGTAAAGGAAGAGATCACGAAGGCCTCCAGGAACTCTTCTAATCTCGCTATTCAAGGTCACTCCATCCAAGTCCTCGCGAACTTGTCTCCATACACCATCCAGAAGAGAAGATCTCTGAAGCCTCTGTTGGAAGTTCTTACCAAGTCAAACATCAAATACTGGTGGTCTTTCCTCTTTCACTTGTCTTTCATTCACAAAAGCAAGAAATACGGCTTTTCTACATTCCAAGAAGGGGAACAACTGCTGGTTGGGCTCAACCTCATCTCCCTGGAATCCTCCTCTACTCTGCCTCACAAGAACGTAGGCTCCTCTAAGAGGCCATCGCCTCAGAGCCTCATTCCTCCAATGTGGCGAAGGCAACAATAAAAGTGAGCCAAAGACTCCCACCCCCCCTTGAGCTTAGTTTCTCCTTTTTCATATTCATTGGGGTTGGCGATTCTTAGGTCTCTGTTATGATCAATGTTTACTGTTCCGGAATTATTGACTCTTATATCTTAAGCTTAAATTTTTTTTTGTGGCGGCCTGCGGTTGGCTCTGTCACTCTCCTCCCCTCCAACATGTTCCTCTCGGGGGGAGGCGGGGGGTGAACCACCTGCAGGGTGTCCTTTTCAGCCCTTTGCACTTACTTACTGGACTTCTGTTGCTGATTTAGTATATTGTGGCGGTTCCTACTGGCCTTGACTGATCTATGTGTTAGGGAACCAGAAGGGACTCAATAGTGGGTCCCGAAGGGTCCATTCGGGAGACCTCAGCCTTGCCAGTTGAGGGATCCTAGATGTCCTGGTGGTTATGTTCATATCTCTATTCATTTTTGTGTCTACTGGGTAATCCAATAAAATTATTTTTCTTGTTTTTTCTTCGGTTCTAAGGGTTTGGCCGGGGGGAACATCATGCACCTCCCTCTGACTTTGGGTTACTAATGTTGGTAATTCCGTGGTTGGTTGCAGTTCTGCCATTTAGGCAGACACATTTCTACCTATTCCTGCTAGTGAGGGTGATCTATAGATCCCTCTCTATCAGGAATCTGAGGGGGTCTGCGGCTAGGCATTGCCGCTCCCCTCCTATGTTTTTTGTTTTTACTCTGTTTCTTCTGATCTTTCCCTTTTTTATTTCCTTTTTCTCGTCCTTCCCTTTCAGGCATCAGGGAAGTCAACCACGCAGTGGGCCTCAGTGGGTTATTCCTTTTCTCTCCTCGTACAGCAAGTCGCTTCCTTCCCTATCCCTGAGGCAGGTAAGCTCTCGGCCAGTGATGCATAAAGTTTGTTCCTCAAACAGTTACCATGTCCGCTAATCCCCCATCTTCTTTGAGAATAGCAACACACAATGTGCAGGGTCTCAATTCCCCTGTTAAGAGGAAAAAATATTTCAATCTAGCTCACTCTCACCATTTGGATATACTCATGCTTCAAGAAACCCATTTCCCAGATCACTATAATCCTAAATACATACACTCTAAATATCCTCAGTTCTTTCTAGCAAGCGCTTCAGATAATACTAGAGGTGTGGGGATCTTCTTCGCTAAACATTTAGCCTTTACCCCCCTGCAAGAAATCAAAGACCCAGGGGGCAGGTTTATCTTCCTAAGGGGGACTTGATGTATACTTTTTTATCATACTACGCACCAAACCATGGTCAAGCCAAGTTTCTTCATGGCTTGTTCAATCTCATCATGCCTCATCTAGAGGGGACTGTAATACTGGGAGGAGACTCTAATATGGCCTTAGACCCTATGCTTGACAAGTCGGGTACTGGTCCTCCCCACCTGATTAGGCCTCCTAAACATAGCCTCAAATTCGCCAGGCTTATCTACTCGTTGGGGTTCATAGATATCTGGAGGGAACTCAACCCTAGGGTTAAGGACTATACTCATTTCTCAGCTCCACATAAGAGCATGGCAAGAATAGACCATATTTTTGTTCCAGCCTCGGTCTCTCCCTTGGTTTCCAAATCCTCTATTAAGGACTCCCCCCTGTTGGATCACTCACTAGTTATGATACTTCTTAAAGTCGATCTTGGTCAAAGGAGGAATCCTCAATGGCGACTGAATGAATCTCTCCTGAATAACCCAGTTCATTGCACATTGTTAGAAAAGGAACTCAAAGATTACTTCCTTCTGAATGACAATGGGGAGGTCTCACCCCCAACACTCTGGGCAGCTCACAAAGGGGTTATAAGGGGGAAGATCATTCAATTATCAGCTAGGTTAAGAAGGGAGAGGAAGGTCGATATTGAAAAGCTAGAACGCGCTTTTCAAGATATGGCCAGGTCTCACAAGAAGAATCCGACTCCCCGTTCCTGGGCACAGCTTGAAGCAGGGACGGTAGCTTTAAATCTCGCCCTAACCACCAGCACTGAGAAACAGATCCAATGGTCTAGAGCCCATTTCTACTTACAAAAAGATCAAATAGGTCCTAGGCTGGCTGCCAGATTGTCTCCCAAGTGTCGTTCCTTCTCCTTCCCAAAGATTAGGGATCTCTCTGGAGATCTAATTCAGAATCCTAAAAAGATTATGAATGTCTTCCAAAATTTCTATGCCAAACTTTATGAATCAGGGAAAACAGTTGCTTCTTCTTCTCTTGATGCCTTTTTAAATTCCATTGCCCTCCCTAGGCTTTTGGAGGACCATATAGCTTCTCTTGAATTACCCTTTACTGACACAGAAGTACTAGAGGTGATCAGAAATCTTAGGAAGGGCTCTGCCCCTGGCCCTGATGGTTTTTCCACGGGCTATTATAAGACTTTTGGCCTAGTAATTTCCCCCTACTTAACTAACTTTTTCAATTCTCTACGGGCGGGATCAGTATTGCAGAGTGATGCTAACAGGGCCTTCGTCTCTGTCATCCCCAAACCTGGTAAAGATCATTCAGATGTCAGCAATTATAGACCTATTTCTTTGATCAATAATGACCTTAAAATTTTGACCAAAATGTTGGCAAACAGATTAACCGAATTTATAAGTAAGTACATTCACAAAGATCAAGTGGGCTTTATTCCGGGAAGTCAGGGTCCGGACCAGATCCACAGAGCAGTAGACATCATTTCTCTCCTTAACTTGAATTGGGATGGGGGTCCTCCTCGGGAGGGGTACATTCTGTCTGTCGATTTACAAAAAGCCTTTGATACAGTTGACTGGTCGTACCTATTTGAGGCTTTGAATAGATGGGGCTTTGGCCCAAGATTTCTTCAGACTCTGAGAGCCCTATACTCTAACCCCTGCGCCCAGGTAAAATTGCAGAATTATTACTCGGACCCTTTTGCTATCTTTAGGGGTACTAGACAGGGATGTCCCTTATCCCCACTAATATTCGCTATTGCGATGTAGTCTCTGGCTATAAGGGATAACCCAGACAGCCAGGGGGTGAAATGTGGACCCTGCTCCCACAAGTGTGCATTATTCGCAGACGATCTGCTCCTATTCATCTCTTCCCCTCTCACATCCACCCCACAAGTTATTCACCTTCTCCAAGTCTTCGAAGAAGCCTCCGGGCTTTTTGTAAATTGGTCCAAATGTTCAGCTTTGAATACATCTACCCCAGAGCCGATAATACGTAGACTCAAAGATCTCTATAAATTCACCTGGAACACTACTCAGATACCTTACTTGGGGGTCAATCTGGCAGCCAACATCAGCTAACTTTATGAAGTCAATTATCCACCTCTACATAAGAAATTAGCAGACGATCTTGTTAGATGGGACCAAGAGGGCCTTTCATGGTTGGGCAGGATACACGCGGTCAAAATGACCCTTCTTCCCAGGATTCTTTATTTCTTTAGAGCTCTCCCAGTCCCACTTAGGAAGTCTGATCTCCAAAAAATACAATCTCAAATTCTGAAATTAATTTGGGGTTGAAAAGGCTTTAGATGTTTGGGTAATGTTCTCTACAGGAGACGAAATCAGGGGGGCCTAGGACTTCCACACCTCTATAAATATTACCAGGCAGCTCAATTAGCCCAGTTCTCAACCGTCTTCTCCAGAGGGAATAAACCTGATTGGATTAATATAGAGAGGCAGGCGGTACCCCTCAACACTATTGATTTTCTGATGCGGGCTTCTCATAAAATGAGGCCCTCAATACTCGCTCCTACGTTGTCCCACTCCTTTGCCCTTAGCGATTTAGTCCTTAAACCTCTGATTTTAATCTCAAATATGCACCCTCTTAATCATCTCTTTAATAATCCCCACTTCCAACCGGGTCTAGACATTAGGGATTTCCAGTGGTGGATGGATAAAGGCTTATATCGAATAGGCCACTTTTTGACTCCTGCGGGCCCTTTGACCTTAACTCACTGTATCAATAAATTAGATATGCCACCTACTGAAAAATTCAGCTTCATGCAAATACACCACTTTCTTACTTTGTGGTGGAAATCTAGAAATGATCATGTAGGTATCACCCCTTATGAAAAAGGGTGTTCTGAAACTGAGGATCAGAGAGGAGGTATCACTCTGATTTATGCATCACTGATGGGGAATGCAGATAAACCTCCCTTTGCGAAGAGATGGGAGAGAGATCTGGAGGTGGATTAAGAAGCAGACAAGTGGAGCTCTTTGTTCCTGAGATCCTCTAAAGAGATCACGAATATTTCCCTGAGGGAGGCCAATCTAAAGGTTCTTATCCGATGGTACTTGGTACCTACCCGGTTAGCAGCTATGTATCCAGATTCCTCCAGTCTCTGTTTCAGAGGATGTGGACATTTGGGCTCCTTCCTCCACACATGGTGGGAATGCCCACGTATTCGGGGATTTTGGAACAAGGTTTTCCACTTGATTCGTAAGATCTCGGACCTTTCAATCCCTCAGACTCCAGAAATAGCCCTCCTCAACTATAAACCTGATGGGCTTTCCAAACCACTTTTTAAACTCACCCACTTTATTTTGCTGGGTGCTAAGATCACAATAGCCAGGTCTTGGAAGCGTCCATCAGTGTCATTTGCTGAGGCTAAACAAAAAATTTCTTGGATCATGGTGCAGGAAAGGCTTGCAAATATTATTTTGGATACTTCAACTAAATTTAACCTAGTCTGGGTTCCATGGAAGAACTACCTTAAGCTTCCCTTGTGACCTACTCTTTTCTATCCTCATGCTTTAATTCTTTGGTGTCCCTTTTCCTTTCTCTTATGCTCTTCTTCTTCTACTTCTTCTAAGATCATTACTTCATTATCATTGGTTGTGTCAGTCTGATCACTCCCGTAAGCTGGGGTCTGGATAGTATCTGAGGGGCAGTACTCCATCCTGATCCTGTGGCTGGAGGTGGGGGGTTGCCACATTCTCAATATGTTTAATGTGTCTGTGTTTTGGATTTAAAGGTAACCCCCCTTTTTTAGACGTGACAGTGGTATGCCAACCAAAGATTTTGCTTGGACAATAGGGTTAGGAGCGGGGAAGGTTTCAGTCTGTCTTTCCGGTCACAGTTTGATCCCACCTGGGGTGACTGGTGAGACAGCGTGGCCTCTCTTGCTCTAATACTTATTTTTTCTTTTTTTTTATTATTATTATTGTCTTTTCTTTGCTTAGATATATTTTATACGCTGGCATAACACATTGTGTTGACTTCAGCCCGTGTATCATTGTTTACTCTGTACGTGAATATTCATTTGTCAGACTCTGGCTAACTTCATTTTCTTCTTTGTTAACTTGATGATCCTCAATAAAAATTTTTGAAACGAAAAGCACCAAAAATGCATCTCCTCATTGAAATGAATGGAAAATCCATAAAAAACGTGGCAAAAACGCGTAAAAGATTCATGCATTTATTTATTTATGTAAAATCTTTATCCCAAAAGGAAAACAACTGTTGGTATAACTGTTTATAAACTATAAGCTGGATATATTTTAAATCTATGTAAACCAGAATCAGCAGGGAGTGAACATCCAATACAGCTCTACAATATTTCATCTACAGTATGTTTACTTTTTGGAAAATACAAATGTAACAAGAAGAGGTAAGCAATTATATTGCAATATGGTTCATTCACACCAGGAGGTGCATCTGAGAGCAAGCATTTGTTGCTCCTTCCCATACTTCACATTTTAGGGCAGTACATTAATTTCAATAGGTGCACAAGAAGCATGCAAAAATAGTACAGGCATGATTTTTAAAATAAGAAAGATAATAACCCCCAAAAAGGCTATTGGGACTTTAAAGGCAACTTTGAAAACAACTGATATAATTGTATAAATAAATACATTTTATTACATCCATTAAAATATGATGGGAATTATAAACAATTAAAATTAATAACAAAAATATATGTCTGAAATTGCATAAAGCATATACACACACATAGTAACAGTATCTCATCTACAACCTGATGCATTTCAGGAAAATTCATTCCTTTCTTCAAGGGTATAGTAGGAGAAGGTTACATGATTTTTGTCTCATATATGATGATCAACAATTACTACAGATTGTGTATAATATAAAAGCAAGGTTCACTTTTCCCAGATGGCGGGGATATTAATGCGCTCCCACACCCAGGACCCCAGGTGATCAACACAATGGTCCCCCAGTGGTGACTCCCAGACCGGTAAGAAGGAATACCAGAGGGTCTTATTCATAGGAGTGCTGTTGTTTGGTGAATTCCTTTGCAGTTTATGGCTAATCCTGTTAATAGACTCTAGCTATTTTATGGAAAACTCTGTCAAAAAAGGCATGGGGTATATGTACCAATGTGGTTTGAGGGCAACATTAAAAAATATACAAATCCTATAAATAACATGGTCGAGGGATGCCTTAAAACTGTAAGGGGTGTTACGTAACACAGATTACCATGGACATTCTCAGCCACACTGGCAAAGTACAGTGGCAGTGCATATTTCAGTGAAAAATATATTTTTTTAGTTAGCCTTTCTTACATGCAGTGGAAGCACTCCAATTTGATGTGATTTTTAGCAGCAGTAAATACTTTTTCATCAAGGCTCGCTTTGACTGGCAGATAGCAATTGGTCAGTAGCTTACTGAAGCTGTCCATGTTGCAAAATTGCCATACCACTAATTTAATTCTATAGAACTCTTATTAACCACTTCCTTACTGGGCACTTAAACCCCCCTCCTGCCCGGACCAATTTTCAGTTTTCAGCGCTGTCACTCTTTGAATGACAATTGCGTGGTCGTGTGAGGTTGTACCCAAACAAAATTGGCGTCCTTTTTTTCCCACAAATAGAGCTTTCTTTTGGTGGTATTTGATCACCTCTGCAGTTTTTATTTTTTGCGCTATAAACAAACAAAGAGCGACAATTTTGAAGAAAGAACAATATTTTTTACTTTTTTCTATAATAAATATCCAAAAATAAAAAAACAAATTGATTCATCAGTTTAGACCGATATATATTCTTCTACATATTTTTGGTAAAAAAAATCGCAATCAGCGTATATTGATTGGGTTGCGCAAAAGTTATAGCGTCTACAAACTATGGACATTGGTTTATGGCGTTTTTATTTATTTATTTAATTTACTGGTAATGGTGGTTATCTGTGATTTTTATCGGGACTGCGATATTGCGGCGGACATGTCGGACGTTTTTGACACTTTTTTTGGACCAATGACATTTATACAGTGATCAGATCTAAAAATAGACACTGATTACTGTATAAATGTCATTGGCAGGGAAGGGGTTAACACTAAGGGGGCAGTGAAGGAGTTAAATGTGTTCCCTGGGTGTGTTCTAACTGAGGGGGGGGCAGGGTTGGTAGGGGCATGACAGATCTAACTGATCCCAGTGACAGGGATCAGTAGATCTGGCATGCCCACCCCCACAGAACGGGCAACCGCCGTGTCTACATCGGCGGTTCCCCATTCTGGCTCTCTGTGAGCAGATCGCGGGTCTCCAGCGGACATCGGGTCTGCCCGACCCGCTGGCACGCTCACGCGGTGTGCGGCGGCGAGAGCGCACCCAGCACGAGCCAAAGGGGAGGACGTCTATTGACGGCCTCCCTGCATTTTAGATCCGCGCTGTAGCCATCAATCGGCTATGGCGCAGGTACAAAGTAGTTAAGGATAAAGACACTTCAGATAATACAGCAGTGTAAAACTGGCAACCATCAAGACATATTTAACGAGGGAGAATTTACCAAAATGTACTAGAGACAAAAATTATAGTCAGGTGTTACAGGCAGCACTGTAAAATTGGCCAGTGGCAGAACAGTTTTAATCAGGGATAATAGACTGAAATATACTAGGGGGCAAAAAACGCATGTAGGTGCTTTACTACAAGTATAAAGAGACCACAGATGTTAAAGCAGTGTCATCTGAGCTATGATTAATGCTGTGTGAGTCTGAAATGCATTAGTGCTTGATTTTGTACTGGAACGTATTATCTTGCATGTAATAATACAACTTTTTTCATTGCTGCATCTCCACCTGGTTGCAGACTTCATCTTCTACTGAATTTTAATGAACAGGGCTAGGCCAAAATTGCTATAGACAAGAGCATTAGTTGGGTTTTTACTACAAGAATTAAATTATAGCTAAATTCAAAACTTTTTTTTATTCTTTTTAGTTTTGGACGGAGTGAGATTAAAATATCTTTTCTTTTTGTTTTTTTTTCTTTCCCCTCAAAATAACTCAACACAGCTATTAATGCCTAAATGGCTGGCAAATAAGTGAGTACACCCCTAAGTGAAAATGTCCAAATTGAGCCCAATTACCCATTTTCCCTCCCCGGTGTAATGTGACTCATTAGTGTCACAGGGTCTCAGTTGTAAATGGGGAGCAGGTGTCTCAAATTTGGTGTTATTGCTCTCACTCTCTCATACTGGTCACTGGAAGTTCAACATGATACCTCATGGCAAAGAACTGCTGCTCTACATAAAGATGGCCTAGGCTATAATAAGAGTGAAAGACCCTGAAACTGAGCTGCAGCATGATGGGCAAGACTATACAGTGGTTTAACAAGACAGGTTCCACTCAGAACAGGCCTCGCCATGGTTGACCAAAGAAGTTGAGTGCATGTGCTCTACGTCATATCCAGAGGTTGTCTTTGGGAAATAGACATATGAGTGCTGCCCGCACTGTGGAGCTACAGTTCAATGAGTGAACCATGAATGCCAACATGTACTGTGACATACTGAAGCAGAGCATGATCCCCCTCCCTTTGGAGACTGGGACGCAGGGCAGTATTCCAACGTGATAACGACCCCAAACACACCTCCAAGATGACCACTGCCTTGGTAAAGAAGCTGAGGGTAAAGGTGATGGACTGACCAAGCATGTCTCCAGACCTAAACCCTATTGAGTATCTGTGGGGCATCCTCAAATAGAAGGTGGAGGAGTGCAAGGTCTCTAACATAAACCATCTTTGTGATGTCATCATGGAGGAGTGGAAGAGGATTCCAGTGGCAACCTGTGAAGCTCTGAGGGTTAAGGCAGCGCTGGAAAATAATGGTGGCCATACAAAATATTGACACTTTGGGCCCGGTTTGGACATTTTCACTTAAGTTTGGTACTAACTTTTGTTGTCAGAGGTTTAGACATTAATGGCTGTGTGTTGAGTTATTTTGAGGGGACAGTAAATTTACACTGTTATGCAAGCTGTACACTCACTGCTTTACATTGTAGCAAAGTGTCATTTCTTCAGTGTTGTCACATGAAAAGATATAATAAAATATTTACAAAAATGTGAGGGATGTACTCACTTATGTGAACTACTGTATATACTGCTGTTGCGTGTATAGTATCCTTAATATGATCTGTTGTATACTTACATCTTGGGGTAATTTAGTGCCACTAAAACTTTTGTTTAGTTCTAGTTAGTTTAGTCCTAGCTAGACCCTTCATGCTTCACTGATGTTTCATTGGTCAGTGTGAATCATCTCAAGGACAAGGTATAGAAAGTTCTTGTCTTCCTACACATAAAAAGACTGGAAAACATCCTCTGTATTGCATTTTCTAAAGTAAAAGTGTCCTGAATTCAACTTCTGTGTCTTGTTGAAGAGTTAAGCCACCTTTGGATTTTGCCAAGGCAGCAAGTGGCTGTACTATCCACACAGACTAGGTTGAAGGAAGTACATAATTGCATATATTGGCATTCAAAACAGAACAAAGAATATCCCCCCAAAATAAATGAAAACCCCAAAATACAACCCCTGAGAAAAAAAGCATAATTTTGAAAGTAAACCCTTGCAGCAAAAACAGAAAGTGTGATAAAAAGGGACCAAAGCTGCAAGTAACCACTGACCTCAAATGAATGACAAAATAAAATTAAAGACAAAAAAGGCCCAAATAAAGAATAGGCAGCAAATGGTTTGATTGTCCAAAGGGCTAGCAATCAGAATTAAAGTTTTGTTTTCTAACTGCCCCTTATTTCTTTATATGCTGTTTGTCAGATTTACCTCTTTTACTACAGCACCTTTCAATACATTGTCACTATAGCTGTACTGTGCCCCTCCTTTATAGTGAGGGGGCTGGCTTATCCAAAAGCCCCCTTTTTACCCTTCTAAACCTGATAGCCATAGTGCTAGTGCATTGTTGTTTGAGAAAAAATCCCAAGTGAATCTGCATATAAATACCGCACATCAGGACAGTGAGTCTCAAACCTGCAAGAATTGTTTCAATTGGGGTTGCAACCCCATAATTCAAACTTAGCAATAGATATGTCACTGGCAATGAAATCACCTGTCCATAGCTAATACCTGGACACTCTTCAAGGCTCGACTTATTGGACAATTGAGCTTTTCCTCTAAAATCATCTAATACATCCCCCACCCCATGTAAACTAACCTGAACCAGCACCCCCATCTCAGCTTATTTGTCATTTGCATTGCTTTCTCTCTACCTCTCATGTCTGTGAATTGAACAGTCATTAAACAGTATGGAGCCAAACTAGGACACGGCTGTAGTATAAGCAAATGGGGCAGCAAAGAAAGAACATTTCTTTCTAAGAAGAAGGAAATTTTCACAGTAGTATCTTTGCTTCAAGCGTTAGTAAGAGGCTGGGATGTCAGTGCAGCTAAGTTCAGTGAGGTGGGTGAGATGGGTGTCCGTTAAGGACAATGTGATGAGAATATTTCAAAATATCTGTATCAATAATTGCTGTTAACTAGAGTTCAGCGTGACCCGAACCTAGATATTTGAGAAAAAGTCCGGGTTGGGGTATTTTTTTGCGCCTTTTTCGCGCCTCTTGAATAGCTGCAGGGCAGCCAATCAACGAGTGTTTCACTCATTTGCTCTTAGAAGCCTACTAATGGCATGGCTGTGATTGGCCAGTGCATCATGTGACCCAGCCTCTGTATAAGCTGGAGTCACGTAGTGCTGCATGTCACATCATCTCATACTAGTGTAGGGAGAGGATGCTGCTGCTGCTATGAGGGACAGATTAGCTTTAGAAAATCATCCCATACTAGTGTAGGGAGAGGATGCAGCTGCTGCTGTGAGGGACAGATTAGCTTTAGAAAATCTGTTAAAAACAGCGATTTATTGGTGGGTGGGTGCTAGAGGAGAAAACCTAAGCAATTTTTCTGTTTGGGTGGGCATTTGCAGCCATTTTTGCAAGTGTAGTGTACTTGCAACTGCTTGTGTGTCAGGGACACTACTTTAATTGTGTTCTGTTAGTTCAGTTGGCAACATTTTGGCATATTTAAATACTGCTTTTACATTGCAGTTAGACAAATTACATTTTTTTTTTGGGCAAAATATTACATTTGCGGCCAGCGGGGCATTTCTTGCACAAAATTAAAAAGTGCATCTACATTGCTGGTTTAAAAAAAAAAAAATATTCTAAATACTACATTTGCATCCAGCGGTGCATTTCTTGCACAAAAATAAAAAGTGTGTCTACATTGCTGGTTTAAAAAAAAAAAAAAATCTAAATACTATATTTGTGGCTAGCGGTGCATTTCTTGCACAAAAATAAAAAGTGCGTCTACATTGCTGGTTTAAAAAATATTCTAAATACTACATTTGCGGCCAGCGGTGCATTTCTTGCACAAAAATAAAAAGTGCGTCTACATTGCTGGTTTAAAAAAAAATATTCTAAATACTACATTTGTGGCCAGAGGTGTGTTTCTTGCACAAAAATAAAAAGTGCGTCTACATTGCTGGTTTAAAAAAAAGAATAATAAATAGTGCTACATAGTACATTTGCAGACAATAGTGGAGTTTCAGCTGCAGCACACACGGCTCTGTCGCTCTGCGGAACAGCACCACTTCACCACCAATGAGTGGGCCTCCATGCGAGACCTGTGTACCATATTGCGTTGTTTCGAGTACTCCACCAACATGTTCAGTGCCTATGACGCTGTTCTCAGCGTTACTATCCCACTTCTATGTCTCCTTGAAAAAACACTTCGGGCGATGATGGAAGAGGATTTGGCACAGGAGGAAGAGGAGGAGGAAGAGGGGTCATTTCCACGGTTATAAGGCCAGTCATTCACAAGTGGCTCGGAGGGTGGGTTCCTGCACCAGCATAGGCCAGGTAAAAAATTTTCAAGCCAGGGCACAGTTCTGGAGGATGAGGATGATGAGGAGGAGGAGGAACCGTGTTCACAGCATCACAGCAGGGTGGCACCCAACGTAGCTCGTGGGCATCGCTGGAGCGTGGCTGGGGGGATACGGAGGACACAGATGATACACCTCCCACAGAGGACAGCTTGTCTTTGCCTCTGAGCAGCCTGGCACACTTGAGCGACTACATGCTGCAGTGCCTGCACAACGACAGCCGAGTTGCCCACATTGTAACTTGTGCTGATTACTGGGTGGCCACCCTGCTGGATCCCTGTTACAAGTACAACGTGCTGTCCTTAATTCCCTCACTGGAGCATGATCGTAAGATGCGCGACTACAAGCGCACGCTGGTAGACGTTCTGCTGAGGGCATTCCCAAATGACACAGGGGGCTCAGTGGAAGCACAAGGTGAAGGCAGAGGAGGAGGAAGAGGTTGCCAACGCAGCTGTGGCACCCCCAGCACCTCAGAAGGCAGGGTTGGCATGGCTGAAATGTGGAAAAGCTTTGTCAGCAGCACGCCACAACAAACAGCACCACCAGATGATAGGCAAAGTCTTAGCAGGAGGCAGCATTTCAGCAACATGGTGGGACAGTATGTGTGCACACGCCTACACGTACTGACTGATGGGTTTGCCCCATTCAACTTCTTGGTCTCCAAATTGGGCACATGGCCTGAGCTTGCCCTTTATGCCTTGGAGGTGCTGGCCTGCCCTGAAGCCAGTGTATTGTCTGAACGTGTGTTTAGCATGGCAGGGGGCGTTATCACAGACAAGCACACCTGCCTGTCCACAGCCAACGTGGACAAGCTAATGTTTATTAAAATGAACCAGGCATGGATCCCACAAGACTTGTCTGTACCTTGTGCAGAATAGACATTTATACCGGCCTCACACAGCCATTGGTATACTTAAGTGAACTTTTTTTTTTTTTTTTTTTTGGAACATATGTCTTTATTGGAATTTGTAACAGGAGAAACATGAAAAATAAATCATGGTACATTTTATATGGAAAAAGTGAACCCGTGCTAGAACATCTCTGGGTTTGTCTGTAGATAGTGATCTTTTTTTTTTAATATGTCTCAATATTTTGGGGGCTACCCCAATTAGAAAAAAAAATCCAAATAAACAAAAAACAGTGTTGGCTACCTCCTCCTCCTCCAGTTCCACCTACACTGCCACGGTCACCGCCTCCTCAACCTCCTACTCCACATCCACCTCCTCCATTTTTTATTTTTTTATGTGATTTTAAGTTATTTCCCTATCCACATTTGTTTGCAGAGCACTTGTCCTACTCTTACCCCCATTTTACTTCCTCTAGCCCTTTCGAGGACTTTTTTAGAGCCATTTTAGTGCCCAAAAGTTCAGGTCACCATTGACTTCAATGAGGTTCGGGTCAAGTTCGGGGCCGAACTCGAACTTTTTCGCAAAGTTCGGCCGAACCCGCCGAACCCAAACATCCAGGTGTCCGCTCAACTCTACTGTTAACCAATTGTTCCCCTCCTACCCAACAGATCTAGAACAGTTTTACAACAGTGATAGGGTAAACATTTCAATATCTAGATGTCCAAAGTTGGTAGAAATTTGTCTCCTAAAACTTTCAGCTGTTTTTGCAGCCAGTGAAGGTTTTACAAAATATTTTGGGGATGAAAGTTTATACAACCAACTATTGATTTTTTTTAACTTGCGTGACACAATACAAACATTTTAGACCTTGTAAATCAAACAGTAGAAAACAAGTGAAATCCATTTTAATTTCAAGATGTAACATTGTAAATTGTGGAAACATACAAGTGGGGTTCATATACAACAAGCCTATTAACAAAGATGTAAATTAACATTTTGAGTATAGGTTTGCTTTAATTAAATTTGAATTGTGTGGTTAGAAAAAAGAACAAATTAATTAACTGAGTTTAACAAATGTTTACCTATTGATGGTTTTTATTTCTCTTTATTACTGTTTTCTCTTCTGTGAGCATTATATAATATGTGTGTTCAGTTTAAAAAATCAGTTGTTTCAATTTCAATTTTTATCCAGGAGACAGTTTCAGTTTATTCTTTTCTTGATAGAACTTGCTTGGGAAATATTACAAGCACATTTTACTTCTTTGCAAGCACAGGAGGTGGTTGTCACACAGTTACAGCTGGCCACTCACACTAGTTATTTAAAAAAAAATCTCATAGAGACCTTTTAATAAAGAGTCAAATACATAGTCACAGTTTTACCCAATTTTTCCTGAAATATTGATCAATATTTGATATTTCTTTTAAATGTAAACGATTTATAATAATTATTTGATTTCTCTATTCAATCACTAAGTTCCCCCTTTGTTGCATTCCCAGGTGTTTAAGGTATGTAGTGAGCATTTGATGCAATTATAATAAGGATATTGTAATTTCTGATGAACTGGCCGAAGTCGAACAATGGGGGGCCCTATCAGCATCCCCATGTTCTTCAGTCTTAAAATTCAAGGAGTTAAGCATATAATTCTTATTCAATCGCTTTTAGTAAATCAGCCCCTATAAGTACAGCAGAAAGAGATTCAGGTCTCTGCAGAAAAGACCTGCAGAGATGTGGTAAGTCACCTATGCACAATATTCAAGCAGAGGATGATTCCTTTGAGTCCCTGGAGGACCTGATGGTCTAGGATCAACTCTATACAGCTGTCCTGTATAAGTCCAGCAGGGTGTAATAAGCAAAAGTGCCAGTAGAATAAGCAGATACCTACTCAAACACACAGGTATTTGACCACCTCAAAGCTCCCTCAAGTAGCTAAAAAGAAAGGAAACCACCATTGGCAACCCCTGGTAGACCTGTCACTCAAAGCTCCCAGCACATGGAGCTCCTGGTAAAAGGCTGGCATCAGCTGATACCCTCATGTACTACACTTACACTGGTACTCCCAGAAACCCCAGGAACATCTGTTCGAAACAGAAGAAGCTGAATTCATCTGGACAGCTGGCCAGCACACCTTCCTCTTTGCTGTTTGTAAATGGATAAGAAAGAGGCAATACCACCAACCTAATGTCTGTCATTATGTGCAGCTGAACTAGTACTGGCTTTCAAGACACCACAGTTGTTTGACCTAAAAAAACTGGTGAATGAAAAGGACACAATCACAAAGAAAATTCTTAGACTTACCTGAGTTTGCAGAACCCACTCATAAATATCCTGTGCATAGGTTTAAATTGGACAGAGTAGACACCTTGCATGCGCATTTGTCCAATAAATATACGCCTGACCTATAACATGTAATTGTTGAATCTAGTGATGTTAACAGTCACCAATGTTAGCAATTGCTTGCAGCTGCTTAGACACAGTCTTGGGTTGAAGAGCAGGGGGGATGGTACCCATAATCCCTGCCCTAGGGGAATCATTCTCTGCCAAGTTTCAGCTGCTGTGTTCATTCAGCACGCAACAGTTGCCTGGCTTTTAAACAGGCTCTGCAAACTCCAAGTCTGGAGAAGCTTAAAGGCTGAGATTCAAACTCTCCAACGGAGGGAAAGAAACGGGTTACTTGGACAATCTTTAAAAGAAGGATCTGCCTGTACCTGACAAATTTAGAGGATACTTGAGGTGGCTCAAGAAATACCCTTAGCAGGTACCTCAAGAATCAATAAGTCCAAGGCCTGAGTGATGCAAACTTTTTTCTGGCTTAAAGTGGTTGTCAAGTGAAAAAAAAAAAAAAACACCTGCAAGACAAAGGCATAATGAGATAGTATGCATTGCATACTTGCTCATTATGAAATACTTACCTTAGATCGACGCTGTTGCAGCGGTCCCGAGCACCATTGTGACAGGCGTCATGTTTACTGAGTCTTCTTCCTGGATCGCGGGCTCTGGCCAATCACAGACTCCAGCACTGTGATTGGCCGGTGCCACGCTGACGTCACTCCCGCACATGCACACGGGAGCTATCATTTACGGCACACTTAGTAAAGGAACCGCCAGGTCAGGCTGTTTCTTCACTGCACATGTGCTGATGATGTTGGCACATGCATCTATACTGTATATCTCCTAAACCATGCAGGTTTAGGAGATATGCAGGGTACCTACAGGTAAGCCTTATTACAGGCTTACCTGTAGGTTAAAGTGGTTGTCAAGAGTTGACAACCACTTTAACATGATTACAAACAACTACTGTTTGTCTTGGGCTATCTGCCAGTATTTGTTGAACTATTTTAGAGGATAGCAATGGATATTATTTGGCCACTAGACATCTAGAACAGTTCAAACAAACAATACAGCTCCACTGAAGCGAACTATGTTACAGACACACAGCCTTCCTCAGGGTGGACAAGCTTGCCAATGCTTTGCTAGGAATCTTTACGAGAGTGGAATTCCCTCCAGAGCTTCTTAGTTATCAGGGCACACCATCTGTGTCAGATCTGATGCATGCTCCCTGTAGGAAATTACAGATGATGCATATTATGGATAATCCTTACCACCCACAAAAATTTGTCTCTTTCAATAAGTTTTTTATTGAAAATTTTTAAGGATATACTGTAACCGTGATCAAATATTGGTCAAAGCAGTGGAGACTGCAGTTCAATATTTCTAAATGTAAAATAATGAATCGAGGGAAAAATAATCCACTTAGAGAGTACAGCATTGGGGGCACAGTGTTAGCCAGCACTACAGAAGAAAAGGATTTGGGGGTGCTTATTTCAGATGATTGCAAAATGAACAAACAATGTGACCAGGCAGTGGGAAAAGAAAATAGAATTCTGGGATGTATCAGTAGAGGGATCACCAGCAGGGGGAAGGAGGTTCTGATTCCTCTATATAGATCTTTAGTGAGACCTCACTTAGAATACTGTGTGCAGTTCTGGAGACCTCACTTACAAAAAGATATTGATAAGATAGAATGAGTTCAGAGACGGGTAACAAAAATGGTGAAAGGTCTGGGGGATAAAACATATCAAGAGCGACTTCAGGAACTTAATATGTACAGTCTGGGGGAAAGAAGGGAGAGGGGGGACATGATTGAAACCTTTAAATACATCAAGGGGGTGAATAAGGTTCAGGAGGGCAGTCTTTTCAATATGAAACCAAAATCAAGAACACTGGGACATGACCTTAAACTAACTGGAGGGAAGTTCAAAACTAATCATAGAAAGTATTATTTTACTGAAAGGGTGGTTGATGATTGGAATAAACTACCAACAGAGGTTGTGAGACAGTCAACAGTAAATGGCTTCAAACATGCTAGGGATAAACATAAATCTATAATCAGACAACAAGGTTAATGTGAAAACAAAAAAAAAAAAATAAAAAAATAAAAAATAAAAAGGGGCAGACTCGATGGACTACTCAAACTTTTTCTGCCGTCACTCTTCTATGTTTCTACAAGGATAGAAAATGTAATATTAATGACTAGCAAGTCAGTAGCAGTTGTACATCAAATTATGGCAAGTAACAAAACATTTGGCTTAACAAAGAGCACATTAATCATGCCGTAACAGAAGAACAATAAAGAAAACAGGAGATGGGATCTGTGCGCCTTTCCCAAACCCACAAACTTTTTTGATGCAAATGCTTCTGCTCATGGTTATGCACAGTCCTGAGAGAGGTGGATCAGTCAGGAATGGAACATTCCATGCTCATTTTGAACAGGAAGCTATTTTCAAGGGATGTAGTATATACCACCATTAAGGAGGACTGCTTGGTGATCATGTGGGTTTGCAGAAGCTGCTTGGCCACCACTTCACAGACATTACCAACCACAATCTACTTGGTTGATTATACTGTGTTACTAGAAAAATGGCAAGCTACTCCACTGGGGCTTCAATATGTAGCTATACATTTTCAGAACAAGAAGGGAGGTAATCACTGCAATGCTTAATCGTCCTTGCAGTCAGAGCCAGTTTAAGTCAGTTGTTGTCACACTTGCTCCATGCTCCAGGGCTAGGTCTTCCCTCTGTGTGTAGCCACAAGTTTCCAGCCAATCACAGAAGGGGTGCTGTCTTAAAGGGCTAGTGTGCAGGTTGCTCAGTGTTTAAGCATCACATGCACATACTAGCAGCCAGATCCCCTGTGTTTCCTAGTGTATTTTCTAGTGATTCCCAGTGATTTCCAGTGTTGCCTCCATGACCTCTCATGTTCCCAGTTTCTGTCCAGCCTGTGCCCAGCTTCTGTTTGTCTCAGTGATCCCAGCATTCACCAGTGTCCTTGGTGTTTCTCGCCTGCATTCAGCCTTGTGTAATTCAGTCTCCCTGTGATCCTCGTGATCCTCCTGTCCCCCCCAGTGCACTCCTGCCAGCATCCAGTCTTCTCTAACAACCACATTTTCTATACAAGTATATTTCCCTGTGAGTCCGGGTCAGCCACCCTCTCATCATCAGCACCTGTGCTCTTACAGCCTGGGTTTCTCATTTGTACCTCTGCATATTTCTGTGTACTCTTGCTATCACCTGCTGCCTAGTGAATCCAGTGCCCCAATGCTGCAAAGGAGTTTCACCTGCTCTCATTTGTGGCCTGCTCGGGTGAGTCAGAGGACCACCTCCTGGGTACCATTTTCAGTGTAACATGGCCACCTCTAGGAAATCTGGCAAAGACCAGTTAGTCCAAAAAACACAAATACATCTCCTGCACTGTGTGGTAGGCCTTGGTGTAATATGGTGCTTGTACTCTGATGCTTCTGGATGGATAGTGCATGCCTCACTGCCTTTCAAAGACCGGGGAAGCCCAAGTCACTAAAACATAAAAAATATATAGAAGGCGAGTGGCCTAGAGCATTATCCTCAGTAACAGATTTTATTGCTTAAAAAGTAGGTATCGTACTCACAAGTGAAAACTTGAATACAAGCACATCAAATTATTCCTTCATGAGAGTCAATGTGAAGCTTTCCCCATACCTATGGGGCTATCAAAGAATGACTCACCCATTAGTAAGAGAAGGAAAGATTCTGAGGTATGGTTAATTGACAAACAATGGCCACATCCTTAATATGTAGAAACACACAATGTGAGTGGGATTCTTTAGGCTCAGTAAGTGTGCAAATGCATGACTGTATCAAAATTGTATAAATATTTATTGATATCACATAAAATGTGATACGTTTTTCTACTTTATGTGATAGCAATAAATATTTATACAATTTTTGATACAGTCATGCATTTGCACACTTACTAAGCCTAAAAAGGCCCGCCAACAATGGGGGTAATGCATGTTTCTCACTAGTGAGAGAGGTTCACATCCCCTGGGCTGTCTCTATCAATCCAATACACCACATACAAGCATACAAACCAGACATGTCTGGTAGGCTCAATTGGCGGCAGGTGAAGTTTTAGGATGGGGCGGGCGTCAGGCCCCACCCTTCCTTTTTGACTCCTCCTACTTCTAATCAGCCCCACCCCTTATATAATCCACCCACTCCCTCCTATGTATTCCACATATTGTGTTAGGAGTACACAGCTCAGCACAGGACACAGTATACAGCTCAGCATCTCAGGACACTGTATACAGCTGAGCATCACAAGACACAGTATACAGCTCAGCATCACAGGACACAATATACAGCTCAGCATCACAGTTGGGGTATATAGCAGGCAATATCACAGGACACAGTATACAGCTCAGCATCACAGGAGACAGTACACAGCTCAGCATCACGGGTGGGGTATATAGCAGCCAGTATTACAGGACACAGTATACAGCTCAGCATCACAGGACACAGCATACAGCTCAGCATCACAGGTGGGGTATATAGCAGCCAGTATAAAAGGACACAGTATAGAGCCCCAGCATCACAGGTTGGGTATATAGCAGCCAGTATCACAGGACACAGTATAGAGCCCCAGCATCACAGGTAGGGGAATATAGCAGCCAGTATAACAGGTGGGGTAAATTGCAGCCAATAACACAGGTGGGGGTAAATTGCAGCCCGTATCAAAGGTGGGGTAAATTGCAGCCAATATCATAGGTGGGGGTAAATTGCAGCCAATATCACAGGCAGGGTAAATTGCAGCCAATAGCCCAGGTGGGGTAAATTGCAGCCAGTATCACAGGACACAGTATAGAGCCCCAGCACCACAGGTAGGGGTGTATATCAACCAGTATCAGAGGTGGGGTAAATTGCAGTCAATATCACAGGTGAGGGTACATTTCAGCCAGTATCACAAGACACAGCATACAGCTCTGCATCACAGGTGGGGTATATAGCAGCCAGTATAAAATGACACAGTATAGAGCCCCAGCATCACAGGTTGGGTATATAGCAGCCAGTATCACATGGTACAGTATAGAGCCCCAGCATCACAGGTAGGGGAATATAGCAGCCAGTATAACAGGTGGGGTAAATTGCAGCCAATAACACAGGTGGGGATAAATTGCAGCCCGTATCAAAGGTGGGGTAGATTGCAGCCAATAACACAGGTGGGGGAAATTGCAGCCAATAACACAGGTGGGGGTAAATTGCAGCCAATATCACAGGTGGGAGTAAATTGCAGCAAATAACACAGGTGGGGTACATTGCAGCCAATAACACAGGTGGGGGTACATTGCAGCTAATAACACAGGTGGGGGTAAATTGCAGCCAATAACACTTGCAGGGGTACATTGCAGCCAATATCACAGGTGGGGTAAATTGCAGCCAATAACACAGGTGGGATTAAATTGCAGCCAATAACACAGGGGGGTAAATTGCACCCAATAACACAGGTGGGGGTACATTGCAGCCAATATGACAGGTGGGGGTACTTTGTAGCCAGTAACACAGTTGGGGTACTTTGCAGCCAGTAAAACAGGTGAGGTACTTTGCAGCCAATATCACAGGTGGGGGTACCTTGCAGTCAATATCTCAGTTGGGGGTACATTGCAGCCAATATCAGAGGTGGTGGTACTTTGCAGCCAATATCACAGGTGAGGGTACTTTGCAGCCAATATTACAGGTGGGGGTACTTTGCAGCCAATATCACAGATGGGGTACATTGTAGCCAGTAACACAGGTGGGGTACTTTGAAGCCAGTAACACAGGTGGGGTACTTTGCAGCCAATAACACAGGTGGTGTACTTTGCAGCCAATATCACAGGTAGGGTACTTTGCAGCCAATATCACAGTTGGGGTACTTTGCAGCCAATATCACAGGTGGGGTAATGTGCAGCCAATGTCACAGGTGGGGGTACTTTGCAGCCGATATCACAGGTGGGGTGCTTTGAAGCCAGTAACACAAGTGGGATACTTTGCAGCCAGTAACACAGGTGGGGTACTTTGCAGCCAATATCACAGGTGGGGGTACTTTGCAGCCAATATTACAGATTGGGTACTTTGCAGCCAATATCACAGGTGGGGTGCTTTGAAGCCAGTAACACAAGTGGGATACTTTGCAGCCAGTAACACAGGTGGGGTACTTTGCAGCCAGTAACACAGGTGGAGCACATTGCAGCCAGTAACACAGGTGGGGTACATTGCAGAGACCCCCCCGAAGTCGGGGCAAGTCCTGCACTTAATCCATCTAATAGGCAGGCAGGCAGGAGAGTACAGAGCAGCGCTAGCAGTCAGCGGCTGGAGCCTGGAGCCCAGCTTTCCTCTGCATGGCCAGAAGTGATGCAGAGGCTACTCTGAGATCAATCACCACATATAAGCATACAAACCAGTTCTTTCTGGTAGGTTCCAGTGGCGGCTGGTGAAGTGTTACAATGGGGGGGGGGGGCGCCAGGCCCTGCCCTTCCTTTTTGACCACTCCTACTTCAAATAAGCCCACCCCTAATAGAATCCACCCATTCCGCCCCCTGTATTCCACATATTGTGTCAGGAGTACACAGCTCAGTATCACAGAACACAGTATACAGCTCAGCATCACAGTACACAGTATACAGCTCAGCATCACAGGTGGATTATATAGCAGCCAGTATCACAGGACACAGTATAGGGCCCCAGCATCACAGGTGGGGTATATAGCAGCCAGTATCACAGGACACAATATAGAGCCCCAGCATCACAGGTAGGGATATATAGCAGCCAGTATCACAAGTGGGGTAAATTGCAGCCCATAACACAGGTGGGGGTAAATTGCAGACAGTATCAAAGGTGGGGGTAAATTGCAGCCAATATCACCGGAGGGGTAAATTGCACCCAATATCACAGGTGGTGTAAATTAGAGCCAATAACACAGATGGGGTAAATTGTAGGCAGCATCACAGGTGGGGTAAATTGCAGCCAACTTCACAGTTATGAGTACATTGCAGCAAAAATCACAGGTGGGGGTAAATTACAGCCAATATCACAGGTGGGGTACATTGCAGCCAATATCACAGGTGGGGGTAAATTACAGCCAATAACACAGATGGGGGTAAATTGCAGCCAATATCACAGGTGGGGGTAAATTGCAGCCAATAACACAGGTGGGGTAAATTGCAGCCAATAACACAGGTGGGGGTAAATTGCAGCCAATATCACAGGTGGGAGTAAATCGCAGAAAATAACACAGGTGGGGTACATTGCAGCCAATAACACAGGTGGGGGTACATTGCAGCTAATAACACAGGTGGGGGTAAATTGCAGCCAATAACACTTGCAGGGGTACATTGCAGCCAATATCACAGGTGGGGTAAATTGCAGCCAATAACACAGGTGGGTGGGGGTGGACACAATAATCGACGTTACATGGGGGTGGACACAATAACCGACGTTACATGGGGTGG
>BLSH010297297.1:58646-71658 GCA_018402905.1 Glandirana rugosa | reverse complement strand
GCAGCCAGTAACACAGGTGGGGTACTTTGCAGCCAATATCACAGGTAGGGTACTTTAAAGCCAATATCACAGGTGGTTGTACTTTGCAGCCAATATCACAGGTAGGGTACTTTGCAGCCAATATCACAGGTGGGGTACTTTGCTGCCAATATCACAGGTGGGGTAATTTGCAGCCAATATCACAGGTGGGGGTACTTTGCAGCCAATATCACAGGTGGTTAACTTTGCAGCCAGTAACATAGATTGGGTACTTTGCAGCCAATATCACAGGTGGTGTACTGTGCAGCCAGTAACACAAGTGGGGTACTTTACAGCCAGAAACACAGGTGGAGCACTTTGCAGCCAGTATTACAGGTGGGGGTACATTGCAGTTTATAACACAGGTGGGGGTAAATTGCAGCCAATAACACAGGTGGGGGTACATTGTAGCCAATAACACAGGTGGAGGTACTTTGCAGCCAATATCACAGATGGGGTACTTTGCAGCCAGTAACACAGGTGGGGTACTTTGCAGCTAGTAACACAGGTGGGGTACTTTGCAGCCAGTAACACTGGTGGGGTACATTGCAGGCAATATCACAGGTGGTGGTACATTGCAGCCAATATCACAAGTGGGGGTACATTGCAGCCAATATCACAAGTGGGGGTACTTTGCAGACAATTTCACAGGTGGGGTACTTTGCAGACAATTTCACAGGTGGGGTACTTTGCAACCAGTAACAGAGGTGGGGTACTTTGCAGCCAGTAACACAGGTGGGGTACTTTGCAGCCAATATCACAGGTGGGGTATTTTGCAGCCAGTAACACAGGTGGGGTACTTTGCAGCCAATATCACAGGTAGGGTACTTTAAAGCCAATATCACAGGTGGTTGTACTTTGCAGCCAATATCACAGGTAGGGTACTTTGCAGCCAATATCACAGGTGGGGTACTTTGCTGCCAATATCACAGGTGGGGTAATTTGCAGCCAATATCACAGGTGGGGGTACTTTGCAGCCAATATCACAGGTGGTTAACTTTGCAGCCAGTAACATAGATTGGGTACTTTGCAGCCAATATCACAGGTGGTGTACTGTGCAGCCAGTAACACAAGTGGGGTACTTTACAGCCAGAAACACAGGTGGAGCACTTTGCAGCCAGTATTACAGGTGGGGGTACATTGCAGTTTATAACACAGGTGGGGGTAAATTGCAGCCAATAACACAGGCAGAGATACATTGCAGCCAATATCACAGGTGGGGTAAATTGCAGCCAATAACACAGGGGGGTAAATTGAAGCCAATAACACATGTGGGGGTACATTGTAGCCAATAACACAGGTGGGGGTAAATTGCAGCCAATAACACAGACGGGGTACATTGCAGCCAATATCACAGGTGGGGGTATTTTGCAGCCAATATCACAGATGGGGTACTTTGCAGCCAGTAACACAGGTGGGGTACTTTGCAGTCAGTAACACAGGTGTGGTACATTGCAGGCAATATCACAGGTGTGGGTACTTTGCAGCCAATATCACAGGTGGGGGTACTTTGCAGCCAATATTACATGTGGGGTACTTTGCAGCCAGTAACAGAGGTGGGCTATTTTGCAGCCAGTGACACAGGTGGGGTACTTTGCAGCCAGTGACACAGGTGGGGTACTTTGCAGCCAATATCACAGGTGGGGGTACTTTGCAGCCAATTTCACACGTGGGGTACTTTGCAGCCAGTAATAGAGGTGGGGTACTTTGCAGCCAGTGACACAGGTGGGGTACTTTGCAGCCAGTGACACAGGTGGGGTACTTTGCAGCCAATATCACAGGTAATGTACCTTGCAGCCAGTAACAGAAGTGTGGTACTTTGCAGTCAGTAACACAGGTGGGGTACATTGCAGAGACCCCCACAAAGTCGGGGCAAGTCCCGCACTTACCCCATCTAATAGGCAGGCAGGCAGGAGAGTACAGAGCAGCGCTAGCAGTCAGCGGCTGGAGCCTGGAGCCCAGCTTTCCTCTGCATGGCCAGAAGTGACGCAGAGGCTACTCTGAGATCAATCACCACATATAAGCATACAAACCAGACATGTCTGGTAGGCTCCAGTGGCGGCTGGTGAAGTGCTACGATGGGGGGGCACCAGGCCCTGCCCTTCCTTTTTGAGCCCTCCTACTTCGAATAAACCCACCCCTTATAGAATCCACCCATTCCGCCCCGTGTATTCCACATATTGTGTCAGGAGTACACAACTTAGTATCACAGGAAACAGTATACAGCTCAGCATCACAGGTGGGGTATATAGCAGCCAGTATCACAGGACACAGTATAGGGCCCGATCATCACAGGTGGGGTATATAGCAGCCAGTATCCCAGGACACAGTATAGAGCCCAAGCATCACAGTTAGGGGTATATAGCAGCCAGTATCACAGGTGGGGTAAATTTCAGCCAATAACACAGGTGGGGGTACAATGCAGCCAATAACACAGGTGGTTGTAAATTGCAGACAGTATCACAGGTGGGGTAAATTGCAGCCAGTATCACAAGTGGGGTAAATTGCAGCCAACAACACAGATAGGGATATATAGCAGTCAGTATCAGAGGTGGGGTAAATTGCAGCCAACATCACAGGTTGGGGTAAATTGCAGCCAGTATTACAGGTGGGGTACATTGCAACCAATATCACAGGTTGGGGTAAATTACAGCCAATATCACAGGCGGGGGTAAATTGCAGCCAGTATCACAGGTGGGGTACATTACAGCCAATATCACAGTTGGGGGTAAATTACAGCCAATATCATAGGTGGGGGTAAACTTCAGCCAATAACACAGGCAGGGGTACATTGCCTCCAATATCACAGGTGGGGTAAATTGCAGCCAATAACACAGGAAGGTAAATTGCAGCCATTAACACAGATGGGGGTAAATTGCAGCCAATAACACAGGCGGGCTACATTGCAGCTAATAACACAGGTGGGGTACATTGCAGCCAATGACACAGGTGGGGGTACATTGCAGCTAATAACACAGGTGGGGGTAAATTGCAGCTAATATCACAGGTGGGGGTAAATTGCAGTCAATAGCACAGGCGGGGTACATTGCAGCCAATATCACAGGACACAGTATACAGCTCAGCATCACAGTACACAGTACGCAGCTCAGCATCACAGTTGGGGTATATAGCAGCCAGTATCACAAGACACAGTATAGGGCCCCAGCATCACAGGTGGGGTATATAGCAGCCAGTATCCTAGGACACAGTATAGAGCCACAGCATCACAGGTAGGGGTATATAGCAGCCAGTATCACAGGTGGGGTAAATTGCAGCCAATAACATAGGTGGGGGTACATTGCAGCCAATAACAAAGGTGGGGGTAAATTGCAGCCAATAACACAGGTGGGGTAAATTGCAGCCAATAACACAGGTGGGGTAAATTGCAGCCAATAACACAGGTGGGAGTACAGTGTAGCCAATAACACAGGTGGGGGTACATTGCAGCCAATAATACAGTTGGGGGTACATTGCAGCCAATAACACAGGTGGGGGTACATTGCAGCCAATATCACAGGTGGGGGTAAATTGTAGCCAATAACACAGGCGGGGTACATTGCAGCCAATAACACAGGTGGGGGTACATTGCAGCTAATAACACAGGTGGGGTACATTGCAGCCAATGACACAGGTGGGGGTACATTGCAGCTAATAACACAGGTGGGGGTAAATTGCAGCCAGTAACACAGGCAGGGGTACATTGCCTCCAATATCACAGGTGGGGTAAATTGCAACCAATAACACAGGAGGGTAAATTACAGCCAATAACACAGGTGGGGGTAAATTGCAGCCAATATCACAGGTGGGGGTAAATTGCAGCCAATAACACAGGCGGGGTAAATTGCAGCTAATAACACGGGTGGTTGTAAATTGCAGCCAGTAACACAGGCAGGGGTACATTGTCTCCAATATCACAGGTGGGGAAAATTGCAGCCAATAACACAGGGGGTAAATTGCAGCCAATAACACAGCGGGTAAATTGTAGCCAATAACACAGGGGGTAAATTGTAGCCAATAACACAGGTGGGGGTAAATTGCAGCTAATATCACAGGTGGGACTAAATTGCAGCCAATAGCACAG
This sequence comes from Glandirana rugosa, assembly GCA_018402905.1. Lineage (NCBI taxonomy): Eukaryota > Metazoa > Chordata > Amphibia > Anura > Ranidae > Glandirana > Glandirana rugosa. The sequence goes on along the minus strand of BLSH010297297.1, from coordinate 67,559 downwards.
GCGGGGTACATTGCAGCCAATATCACAGGTGGGGATACTTTGCAGCCAATAACACAGGTGGGGTACTTTGCAGCTGGTAACACAGGTGGGATACTTTGCAGCCAGTAACACAGGTGGGGTACTTTGCAGCCAATATCACAGGTGGGGGTACTTTGCAGCCAATATCACAGGTGGGGTGCATTGCAGCCAATATCACAGGCGGGGGTACATTGCAGCCAATATCACAGGTGGGGGTATTTTGCAGCCAATATCACAGGTGGGTGTACTTTGCAGCCAATATCACAGGTGGGGTACTTTTCAGAAAGTAACACAGGTGGGGTACTTTGCCAGCCAGTAGCACAGGTGGGGTACTTTGCAGCCAGTAACACAGGTGGGGTACTTTGCAGCCAATATCACAGGTGGGGTACTTTGCAGTCCGCCGCGGCCAGGGAAAACTAGTAGCGGTCACTGTGGGCCTGACGTTAAGGATGGCCCTGGGGACACCGACAGGAGGACATTCCCTCCCACTGCCATACACACATTAGGCAAATTAGGCGGCCACAAGGCCTCTTGGAGTGTGAGGCCTAAGGAGGCTGCCTAATTTGCCTAATTAGAAAGCCGCCTCTGCAGACATGTCTGGTAGGCTCCAGTGGCAGCTGGTGAAGTGTTACGATGGGGGGGCGCCAGGCCCTGCCCTTCCTTTTTGACCCCTCCTACTTTGAATAAGCACACCCCTTATAGAATCCACCCATTCCGCCCCCTGTATTCCACATATTGTGTCAGGAGTACACAGCTCAGTATCACAGGACACAGTATACAGCTCAGCACCACAGTAATCAGTATACAGCTCAGCATCACAGGTGGGGTATATAGCAGCCAGTATCACAGGTGGGGTAAATTGCAGCCAATAACATAGGTGGGGGTACATTGCAGCCAATAACAAAGGTGGGGGTAAATTGCAGCCAATAACACAGGTGGGGTAAATTGCAGCCAATAACACAGGTCGGGTAAATTGCAGCCAATAACACAGGTGGGAGTACAGTGTAGCCAATAACACAGGTGGGGGTACATTGCAGCCAATAATACAGTTGGGGGTACATTGCAGCCAATAACACAGGTGGGGGTACATTGCAGCCAATATCACAGGTGGGGGTACATTGCAGCCAATAACACAGGTGGGGTACATTGCAGCCAATGACACAGGTGGGGGTACTTTGCAGCTAATAACACAGGTGGGGGTAAATTGCAGCCAGTAACACAGGCAGGGGTACATTGCCTCCAATATCACAGGTGGGGTAAATTGCAGCCAATAACACAGGAGGGTAAATTGCAGCCAATAACACAGATGGGGGTAAATTGCAGCCAATATCACACCTCTACCAATCCACTATGAGATGATTTTAGAACGATAATCTGTCCCTCACAGCACCGACAGGAACCACTCCCTACTCCACTATGAGATGATTTTAGAATGATAATATGTCCCTCACAACACCGACAGGAACCTCTCCCTACTCCACTATGAAATGATTTTTGAACGATAATCTGTCCCTCACAGCACAGACAGGAACTTCTCCTTACACCAGTATGAGATGATTTTAGAACAATAATATTTCCCTCACAGCACCGACATGAACCTCTCCCTACTCCACTATGAGATGATTTTAGAACGATAATATTTCCCTCACAGCACCGACAGGAACCTCTCCCTACTGCAGTATGAGATGATAATAGAACGCTAATCTTTCCCTCACAGCACCAGGAACCTGTCCCTACTCCATTATCAGATGGTTTTAGAACGCTAATCTTTCCCTCACAGCACCGCCAGGAACCTGTCTCTAATGCAGGATGAGATGATATTAGAATGCTAATCTAACCCTCGCAGCATCCTCTTCCTACCCCAGTACAAGACGATGTGACACGCGGCACTACATGACTCCAGCTCATTTAGAGGCTGTGTCACATGATGCATTAGCCAATCACAGACATGCCATTTGTAGGTGTGGCTGTGATGGCTTCTAAGGGCAAACGAGTGAAGCGCTTGTTGATTGGCTGCCCTGCAGTTATTGAAAAGGCGTGAATACCGAACCCGGACCTTTTCTCAAATGTCCGGGTTCGGGACACGGACACCCCAAAGTCCGGTACGAACCCAAACTTTACAGTCCGGATTCGCTCAACTCTAAGAACGACCCATTGGAAATTTAATTTCCCCACTTTTTTGATTGGCTTAATGATTTTTCTTGAAGTCTTCACTAAGATACAAGTCAGATTTTGGGCATCCCCTGCAACAGAAATGTCATTTTGGTGAGATACTTCCAAAGAGAAATCACACCTGAAGGGATGCAAACCCTGACACTGTCCTCATAAAACCCTGCAAGTGCTGTAGCTGACTGATAATTATACAATCACTTCCATTCACAATCTTTTTGCACATGGGCCCAGACAAACAGCTATTTCTTCAAAATAACAAAAGGTAGGAATCTACAACAATGTTTGTTAAAATCCTCACAATGTATTTTGATCACACAGAGGGAAGTGTTTTTTTTTTTCTTTTTCCTCAGCAGAAGTGGAGTTACTCTTTAAGTCTCATATCTGTGCAAAGCATTCATGAAAGGTGTGACATTTAATAAAACACCACCTGGCTAACTACAACTTTGGTAAAAAAAAAAGCAGAGGTATCATTAACCTTGACTAGCTAGTGTTTGCAAAGGACTCCTGATATGGTTTTAAACAATATGCATAATTCTTACTGTAACAGAGTTACCTGCATAAAAAGGGGTTAACCGAATGTATAAAAATATTACAATCAGTTCAAAACCAAACATACCTTTATTATGGGTTCAGAAGGCTAATACGATACATTAAACCTTCTGGGAGAAAAATGCATTCTATCTTTTGTATATCTTATAAATCATAATTTGTTAAATAATATTTGTGTTGGTTTGTGAATCCAGATGAAATATAGCTGTACACAGGATTGTGTGTCAGATGAATATAATTATAAATGCTCTCCAGCACGCCTACCATCCATCCCTAACAATTGGTGCAATTGGATCTGTGTCACACTCTCCAGTGAAAACAAAAAGCTGCTACAATTGGCAACCAGAGTTTTACAACTATGAAGGGTTGCTAAGAGTAATTTATGAGGGCTAGTGACAATGCCATATGAGACTGGACTTATTCTGCAAATTATCCTAATTTTGTGCTAAATCAAAGACCAGTCTGACAACATGTATTTTTCACTTTTAAAGCCTTATTTTACTGTTGCTTGTATCTGCTTTGTAATATATTTTCTGCAAATATTTACTGCACCATTATTTTTCTGTTAATTAAAACAATACCTAAAAATCATTATGTTGAAACTCTGAATGCTCTAAATAGTAAGTAAAGAACTATGCCTCTATGAAGAGCTACTGTAGTGTAAATTCCATTACATATCTGCCTTGGCATGGCAAGGAGTGTTACAGACATTAAAGTAAAAATTGCAATAGTGGATTATGTAAATAGTGTATGTTTCAGATTTGACCCTTTTAAGGGCTCTCATCATCACTAAGCAAGCAGGCATCCAGAGTGCTCTTTGTCTACTCTTTGGAATTGCCACCATCAGCTCAGATGCCACAATCAGCCCTGGTCAGCAACTTTGCCCTTATGAAGGCGGATTTCTAATTTGTGACACTTGCGTTGGAAAGGAACCTGAAGTCCATTCTGTGTGACCTCCTAAAAAGGAGGTGTGTAACGATAGTGAGGTCTGACGAACCTCAAACTTTGTGGCGATAATGAAGAAGTATTAGTAAACACTGCGCCACCCTTTACAGTGACAGAAATATTCTGATTGGATTTAAGTTGTTTGTGCTAAGCATTCATGGAAGGTGAAACATTCAATATAACAGTCCTGCTAAATACAAATGTGGTACAAAAGCAGAGGTATCATTAACCTTTTCTAGTTATGGTCTGCAAAGGACTCCTGATAAGGCCCTATCATAAATGACTGGAAAAAATTTCAGGAATGCAGATCTGTGATGCTAGGTATTTTTATCTACTGTATACTGACCTACAGCTAAACTTCATGTCATGTAGAGTTACATTTCATACAATCTTTATAATTCTTACTGTAATGGAGGTACCTTCAAAAAAGGGGTTAACCTAATGTATAAAAAGATTAAATTGAGTTCACAGCCAAATATGCCTATATTACAGGTCCAGAAGGCTAATAAGACACGTGACCTTCTAGGACAAAGATCCATTCTATCTATTTCTAACAAACTGTATTTTCATTCTGTTAAATAATATTTTGGTTGTTGAATTGTAAAACCTTGTGAAATATAGTTGCTCCCAGGATAGTTGGCATTAAGGGTGTGTCAGATTAGCATAATAAAATGATCTCTAGAAGAACTATCACCCATCCCTCAAACTCTTTAATTGGGTGGAATTGGAAATACGACACCCTCCCTTTTCTTTTACTGTTACTAATGTCTGCTTTGTAATAATTACAGCACCATTTTTTTCATTAAAACAACACTTAAAAATCATTAAACTGAATCTCTCTGAATGTTTTAAAAGGCAATTAAAGAGCTGTGCCTCTTTATGAAGAGCTACTGTAGTGTAATTTTGGTTACATCCCTGTCTGGACATGCAGCGAGTGTTACAGATATTTCTTAAAAGTAAAAAATTACAAAAATGGATACAATGAATAGTGAATGTTTTAGTTAAAACACATGGTGGTGGCTACCATCTGTGTAAATAAAAATTACTTTTTCAGCCTGCCCCTGCAACATTCACTTTTCTGCTTGTGCTTAAATTTCTGTCCCAAGAGCTGGGAAATCTCTGTGCAGGGTAAGGCTAAGTTTTCATACCTCACCATAATAGCATAGCTTGTCGATCAAGGGAATATCCAATTGCTGTAGGAGATTGGGAAACATTTTTACCCTACTGGAACAAATTAGACAATGCTTCATTACTTTTTTACCTTCTTCTCCATCAACTGCTCTGTATATGCAGGTTTCTAATTTCTTTATTTATTCAAGTTTTTATTGTTTGAACAAATGGATTTTTTTAACATGATTATTTATGTACTATGCAACTTTTAATATGTATTCACATGCAAGGGAAATATTTTTTTTTTTTGGAAATAAACATTCAGTAAGCAAAGTGAACATTTTCTAAACCTTTAGTAAAATGTCACCAATGTTTTGCACATATTTCTAGATAACTTGTGACTTCCTTAATTTAGTAAAAAGAATGAAGCATCCTATTCAATAGTATGGACGAGCTCAAGGAATTTGTCTGCTGCTACCATATATATGACAGCTTCTTTCCTGTCAATGATTCAGGGATGTGCAGTCAGAGGAGGCAGGTGAGGCAGAGCCATGAAAAAAAAAATGATTGAGCTTCGAGGGTTGTAGCTTGGCGACATGGCTACATACAGAGAGGCCAGTTTAAATACAATCTGGCACACACTGTTTGCAGCAGACTAATAGGATGACCTCACAGTGCCTCTGACTTTTGTCAGAGGCACTGAGCTCAATGGACAGCTTGGAACCTTGGACAAATGGTAAAGTACCATTGGTCTAAGCTGTCCAATAAAAATGCTGCAGTGGAGGCTCTCCTCTCACTGCAGTGTCATAGAAGGGGGTATGTATCTAAAAGACAAATGCCCCCTTCCAGCCTAGCCCTTTTAACTAGAAAGAAAAAGGAGGGTTTATGGGAATAAGATTTACCCATAATACCATGTTTTTCTCACACAGTTAAGAGAGAGAATGAGAATCTACTGCTGCTGAAAAGGTACTGTTTTAATCAAGCTAAATAATATATTATTATGCTATATGTTATAACATAATAATTTATTATTTATCTTATTATTTTACTGTGGAATTACTGGTTTGAAGTTCAAACTTCAGTAATTTGTCCGTTAAGCCACCTGTTTCAGTACAGAACACTAATATGGCTCCATGCGGCTGAAACAGGCTTTTCCCACACACTTTGAAGATCATTTTAGAGCACTAATATGGCTCCATGCGGCTGAAACAGGTTTTTCCCACACACTTTGAAGATGATTTTAGAACACTAATATGGCTCCATGCGGCTGAAACAGGCTTTTCCCACACACTATGAAGATGATTTTAGAACACTAATATGGCTCCATGCGGGTGAAACAGGCTTTTCCCACACACTTTGAAGATGATTTTAGAACACTAATATGGCTCCATGCGGCTGAAACAGGCTTTTCCCACACACTTTGAAGATGATTTTAGAACACTAATATGGCTCCATGCGGCTAAAACAGGCTTTTCCCACACACTTTGAAGATAATTTTAGAACACTAATATGGCTCCATGCGGCTGAAACAGGCTTTTCCCACACACTTTGAAGATGATTTTAGAACACTAATATGGCTCCATGCGGATGAAACTGGCTTTTCCCAAACACTTTGAAGATGATTTTAGAACACTAATATGGCTCCATGTGGCTTAAACAGGCTTTTTCCACACACTTTGAAGATGATTTTAGAACACTAATATGGTTCTATGCGGCTGAAACAGGCTTTTCCCACACACTTTGAAGATGATTTTAGAACACTAATATGGCTCTATGTGGCTGAAACAGGCTTTTCCCACACACTTTGAAGATGATTTGAAAACATTAATATGGCTCTATGCGGCTGAAACAGGCTTTTCCCCACACACTTTGAAGATGATTTTAGAACACTAATATGGCTCCATGCGGCTGAAACAGGCTTTTCCCACACACTTTGAAGATGATTTTAGAACACTAATATGGCTCTATGCGGCTGCAATAGGCTTTTCCCACACACTTTGAAGATGATTTTAGAACAGTAATATGGCTCTATGCCCCTGCAATAGGCTTTTCCCACACACTTTGAAGATGATTTTAGAACATTAATCTTTCCCTTAAAGCAACAGCTGGAGGCTTTCCCTGTACAACTTGGAGATGATTTTAGAATCTAAAATCATCTCCTAGTTCTATAAGGAGAGGTTCCTACTGTTGCTTAAAGGGACAGATTATTGTTTCTTGCACAAAATTAAAATGTTCATCTACATTGCTGGTTTAAAAAAAAAAAAATCCAAAAATAAAAAAACAGTGTTGGCTGCCTCCTCCTCCACCGCCACTTTCACCACCTCCTCAACCTCCAACTCCACATCCACCTCCACCATTTTTGATGTTTTTATGTGATTTTAGGTTAAAAATTATTTTAAGTTATTTCCCTATCCCCATTTCTTTGTAGGGCACTTGTCTTACCCTTACCCCCATTTTCCTTCCTTTTGCAGACCTCTAGGACTTTCCAGGACTTTGTTACAGCCATTTTTGTGCCTAAAAGTTTGGGTCCCCATTGATTTCAATGGGGTTCGGGGTCTGGGTCAAAGTTCGGGTCAAGTCCGGACCCAAACCCGGACTTTGTCCCGAAGTTCGGCCAAACCTGCAGGACCCAAACTTCCAGAGGTTCGATCAACTCTAATCGCCGCTATAAACAAAGGAAGAGCGACAATTTTGAAAAAAAAAACAAATTTCTTACTTTTTGCTTAAATACAAATCCAAAAAAATTATAATTTTTTTTTTCCATCAGTTTTAGCCGATTTATATTCTTTCTCATGTTTTTGGTAAAAAAAAAACCCTCATTTGGTGTTTATTGATTGGTTTGTGCAAAAGTTGCCGTGTTTACGGACGATGAGAATTCATTTCTGGGGTTTTTATTTTTATTTTTTTACTAGTAATGGTGGCGATCTGCAATTTTTAGCGGTACTGCGATATTGCAGCGGACACGTCGGACCATTTTGACACTTTTTTGGGTGCTCACAGCACTAGTTATGACGTATGACGGCGGTTTGCGATAACGAGCCACTCTGTTGCCATCAGACTGCGATCGGCGGTCAGCAAGTGGTTAAAAAGAGTAAACACAGTTCATTGATAATAAATGGCTTCAGCCAAACACTAGCCATGTGTGAAAGAAATGTTTTTGTGTTATCATTCATATTCTCTGAAAAATGGCCAAGAAATCATAAATTCTGCCAGGGTATGTAAACGTATGAGCGCAACTGTATTACTTGCTTATGGTAATTAACCACTTGCCACCCTGGCCAATTCTGATACTTCTCTCCTACATGTAAAAATCATATTTTCTTTGCTAGAAAATTACTCAGAACCCCCTAAAAATGATATATATTGTTTTAGCAGACACCCTAGGCAATAAAATGGTGGTCATTGCAACTTTTTATGTTACACGATATTTGCGCAGCAAATTTTCAAACACTTTTTTTTTTGGAGAAAACTGTTTCAAGAATAAAAAACAAAAACCACTAAAGTTAGCCTGATTTGTTTGTGTAATGTTAAAGATGATGTTATGCTGAGTAAATAGATACCTAACATGTTTAAAATTGTGCACACTTGTGGAATGGCACCAAACTTCAGTACTTAAAAATCTTCTAGGCGACTCTTTAACCACATCAGCACGAAAACCCCCTTCCTGTCAAGGCCATTTTTCTTTACTCCATACTTCAAGACAGGCACTCCACACACACTGATGTCCATCTTTGAACAAGCTTGCCATAAAGAACCACACATGAGAGGCCTACTCTCTCTTCTCTACAGCCTTCTAATCAACCCCTCACCGGACAGAACTTCATACCTCATTTCTTTTTACCGGAACTGTCCTTCCCCCAAAAGCACGACTACACCAATTTCTCAGCGGATCTTCTAAAAATTCATGACTTCAAACCACGGTAAGGTGTTCACACGTGTTAAAATTTGTACAATCCATAGATAAATGAGTCGTATTGTAGTAGAAATTGTAATGTGTTTGTTTAGTCCGATTGAAATCACCAAAAACAAAAAATAAGAACTTTGTCAAAAGAGGTTTTTTTTTTCACAAACTTTTAAACGACGCGTTTATAGCACATTGTATTTTTCAACGTTACTGGT
>BLSH010297297.1:43595-58456 GCA_018402905.1 Glandirana rugosa | reverse complement strand
GCCTGATCTCAACAAATATAAATTTAAACTTTTATTGCAAATTACCACGGCCACTAAACAGACAATAGCCAAGGCCTGGAAAACCCCTCACCTAATAATAGCAGAAGTCAAAAGTAGGGTATCCACAGCAATGATCCATGCCAAAATCGAAGCAACTGCCCTTAACACTATAAACAAATTTGAACGAATCTGGTCTCCATGACTGAAACACCAATTCCCAGCTGATTTTGACACTACCCTTTTGAACCCATAACAATGGAACCCCTGCCCCAAATCATGTACTGTAATGCTTGTAACCAATCTACCAACGGTCTCCTGGCAAGGAAACCCTTTCTCTCGACCTCCTAACCCTATTCTACTCCCTCTTTCTTTCCCTCTTTGACCTACCTCCGCTTTCTCTCCGCTCAACTTCCCCCTCTCCTCTCTTCCTTTCCCCCCCTTAAACCCCAATAAATCTTTAATTGCTGCTCATGCAGGTGAGCACGCCTTCCCATAACATCCGAGACAGCTTGCTTTAAGTTGCTCAGCTACTCTCACCCTATCCGCAAAGTCTGGGTTACGGACAGACAATATAAGAAGCTAATGCTGACGCACCAGATAAGAGTGCTAATGCACCACTAATTGGATATACCTTATATTGAACGCTTATGGAAAGATCTACTCACCTAGGCCTATAAAACAGTGTGTCTCTATGTTTATTGTTCCATATGCTGATGTCAATCACACCATCTTGCTGGTTTCGGACTAGAGGGGCATTCCCCTCACTACTCATGTCTCGCTGTTCTACTTTGAATTGTGTAACAATGTGTGCACCTGTTTGTTCATTTTCTTTTTTTTCCTTCAATAAAAAACTTTGAACAAGAAAGGCCATTTTTCAGCTTTCAGCGCTATCACACTTTGAATGACAATTACTCAGTCATGCAACATTCTACCCATATGAAATTTGCGTCCTTTTTTCACACAAATAGAGCTTTCTTTTGGTGGTATTTAATCACTAGTGTTTTTTATTTTTTGTGCTATAAATAAAAAAAGATTGAACATTTTTTGAAAAAATGCCTTTTTCTTTCTTTCTGTCATAAAGTTTTGCAAATTAGTAATTTTTCTTTGTAAATTTTGGCCAAAATTTATACTGCTACCTATCTTTGGTAAAAATAACCCAAATAAGTGTATATTATTTGGTCCTTGTGAAAGTTATAGAGTCCACAAGCTATGGTGCCAATCATTGAAAATCAATCACACCTGATGTACTGACGGCCTATCTCATTTCTTGAGACCCTAACAAGCCAGGAAAGTACAAATACCCCCCAAATGACCCCTTTTTGGAAAGTAGACATTCCAAGGTAATTGGTAAGCGGCATGGTGAATTTTTTGAAGTTGTAATTTTTTCCCACAATTCTTTGCAAAATTAAGATTTTTTTTTTCTTTTCTTTATTTTCCCACAAAATTGTCATTGTAACAGGTTATTTCTCACACCCAGATATGCATACCACAGATTACACCCCAAAACACATTCTGCTACTCCTCCTGAGTATGGAGATACCACATGTCTGAGACTTTTTCACAGCCTGGCCACATGCAGAGGCTCAACATGCAGGGAGTGCCGTCAGGTATTCTAGGGACATAAATTATACATCTAATGTCATGACGACCTATCACATTTTTGAAGGCCCTGGAGCACCAGGACAATAGAATTGCCCACAAAATGACCCCATTCTGGAAAGCAAATACCCCAACTAATAATCTATGAGTCATAATGAGTCTTTTGAACGGTTCATTTTTTTCAAGTCGTTTTTGGAAAATGTGGGAAAAAAATGAAAACGCATTGATGAAAATGAAAATACATTCTGCTATTCCTCCTGAGTATGGCGATACCACATGTGTGAGACTTTTACATAGCCTGACCACATACAGAGGCCCAACATTGAACTAGTACCTTCAGGCGTTCTACAAGCATAAATTTGACATCTCATTTCTCAACTACCTATTACACTTTTGAAGGTCCTGGAGCACCAGGACAATGGAATTGCCCCCAAAATGACCCCATTTTGGAAAGAAAACACCCCAATGTATAATCTATGAGGCATAATGAGTCTTTGGAACATGTCATTTTTTTCCAGAAGTTTTTGGAAAATGTAGGAAAAAAATGAAAATGTTTTTTTTTTACACAAAGTTGACTATTTATAAGATATTTCCAACACATAGCATGTACATAGCAAAAATGACACCCCAAAATACATTGTGCTATTCCTCTTGAGTATGGCGATGCCACATGTGTAAGACTTTTACACAGTCTGGCCACATACAGAGGCCTAACATTGAACTAGCACCTTCAGGAGTTCTACGAGTACAAATACAAATTACACATCTCATTTCTCAACCACCTAACTATTACACTTTTGAAGGTCCTGGAGCACCAGGACAATAGAATTGCCCAAAAAATGACCCCATTTTGGAAAGCAAACACCCCAAGATATAATCTATGGGGCATAATGAGTCGTTTGAACATGTCATTTTTTTCCCAGTAGTTTTTGGAAAATGTGGGGGAAAAAAATGAAAAACGCTTTTATTTTTACACAAAGTTGTCCATTTAAGATATTTCCAACACATAGCATGTGCATAGAAAAAATCACCCCCCAAAATACATTCTACTACTCCCCCTGTGTATGGCGATGCCAAATGTGTGAGACTTTTATAGGTGATGTTTACTCATGGGTGTGACGGTCACTGACAGGTGACTGGCGATTGTCACCGATGGGTGACTGGCGGTGGTCACTGATGGGTGACGGGTGCCTGGTGGTGGTCACTGATGGGTGATGGGTGTCTGGCGGTAGTCACTGATGGGTGATGGGTGTCTGGCAGTAGTCACTGATGGATGACGGGTGACTGGCGGTGGTCACTAATAGGTGATGGGTGACGGCTGTCTGGTGGTGGTCACTGATGGGTGACAGGTGACTGGTCGTGGTTACTGATGGGTGACTGGTGGTAGTCACTGATGGGTGCCGGGTGTCTGGTGGTGGTCACTGATGGGTGATGGGTGTCTGGTGGTCACTGATGGGTGACGGGTGAAGGTCACTGATGGGTGACGGTGATGGGTGACTGGCGATGGTCACTGATAAGTGATGAGTGACTGGCGGTGGTCACTGATGGGTGCTGGGTGTCTGTTGGTGGTCACTGATAGGTGATGGGTGTCTGGTGGAGGTCACTGATGGGTGACAGGTGACTGGTGGTGGTCACTGATGGGTGCCGCTTGTCTGGCGGTGGTCACTGATGAGTGACGGGTGTCTGGCGGTGGTCGCTGATGGGTGACTGGTGTCTGTCGGTGATCACTAATGTGTGACGGGTGACTGGCGGTGGTCACAGATGCGTGACGGGTGACAGGTGACTGGCGGTGGTCACTGATGAGTGACGGGTGACTGGTGGTGGTCACTGATGGGTGACGGGTGACTGGTGGTGGTCACTTATGGGTGACGGGTGACTGGCAGTGGTCACTTATGGGTGATGGGGGACTGGCGGTGGTCACTGATGGGTGACGGGTGACTGGCGGTGGTCACTGATGGGTGACTGCCAATGGTTACTGATGGGTGACTGGTCATGGTCACTGATGGGTGATGGGTGACTGGTGGTGGTCACTGATGGGTGAGGGGTGACAGGCCACGGGTGACTGGCAGTGGTTACTGATGGGTGACGGCCATGGTCAGTGATGAGTGACAGGTGACAGGCTACGTCAGTGTTGGGTGACAGGCCACTGATGTGCCGGTTGACACACCATGGTAACTGATGGGTGACGGGTGACACGCCACGGTCACTGATGGGTGTTGGGTGACAAGTCACGGTCGCTGATGGGTGACATTCCACGGTCACTGACGGGTGACACGCCACGGTCAGTGATGGGTGATGGGTGACACGCCACAGTCAGTGATGGGTGACGGGTGACACGCCACGGTCAGTGATGGGTAACGGGTGACAGGCCATGGTCACTGATGGGTGACATGCCACGATCAATGACGGGTGACGGGTGACAGGCCACGGTCACTGACGGGTGACAGGTACACTTTATGATGACAGGTGCACTTTATGATGACAGGTGCACTTTATGGGGGCATATGGGGTGACTGTTGGGGTGACAGGTGCATTGGTGGGGGCAGGGGGGATGTGTCAGTGCGCTTTTACTGTACAGATCAGTAACTCACTGATCCTAGCTCTTCTCTCCTCACACTGGAAATTGTGTGAGGAGAGAAGAGCTGGTAACAGTGAGTTACCGCTCTGTTTACATTGCATGTGATCGGCTGTGAAGTAGATCACAGCCGATCACAAGGTATCAGCCGCCGGCTGGCGGCTGATACCTGTGTGGGTGACAGGCAGTGTTCCCTAGTGTTCCCTGCGAACTGGGAAGTGCCATTTGTGATCAGCCGTGACTTCGTCATGGCCGATCACATGGTAAACAGCCATGCCCAATGGCTGTTCACCCCCTTTGGTGACGCGGCGTGTCCTGGGAACACGCCAACATTGACAGAGCCGGGATGCGCGCGCCCGATCGCGTGCAATCCCGGCTTAAAGGGGCGACGTCATATGAGGTCCACCCCGAAACGAGAGCCGCTCCGCTCCGCCGTCATTTGACGGCGGGCGGACGGCAAGCGGTTAAACATTTTTACAAGTTACATGTTTAGAGTTACAGAGAAGGTCTAGTGCTAGAATGATTGCTCTCACTGTAAAGTTTGTGGCATATGTAAGCTGTGTGTATCTGCCACTGATGCTAGCCAGTGCCTCATTAGCCACTGACCGCAAGTCCCTGCAATGATTGTTAGCAACCAGTTATGTCACCCCACCCCATTTATTACTGCCCGGGAATTCCCATCTTTGTAAGCAAAGGGAGGAGATGGCACTGACATTACTGACCAAATATGGCCACAGTGGAGGCATGATAGTGAAGCGTAACAAGATTCATTAGAAAGTTGGTATTTTTATTATTATTATTCAGGATTTATATAGCGCCAACAGTTTGAGCAGCGCATAACATTATGGACAGAGATACTACGGTTACAATACAATTCAATACAAGGGGAATCACAGGGCCCTGCTCATTAGTACATTCCTTGCAGGTGGACCATGTAACTAGGCACAGGGAAAATACTTGCCTTTCACCCAGCTTTCATCAGAGATAGTAAGGGTTGGGCTTTCTTGTTAAGAAAATATTTTTTTTGAGGATTCTCTATTAAATACAAGCATGATAGGCCACAGTCTGGAATGTTTGTTTATGGTGGTTTAGGGTCTTTTCTATTTAAGTTTTATGTCACCCATTACAGCTTTAGGTTCTCTTCTATTTTCTCTCGCTTTTGCCACACCTCAACAAATCTTTTCCTACTGACTTACATTTCCCTAATACTCCACATATTTTGCATCCCAGCTTTTCTTTATTTTCAATCTGTTTTCCTGATCACACTTATTGCCAGAATTTCATTACTAATTATATTTTGACTTACACTTCATCATTTGGCCTGTTTTCAAAGGCCTCTGGAGCTATTGCTACATTAAAGCATTTCCCCTCCCAAACGATATGCCACTCAGCACCTTACCTTCTACAGCTGCCTGGAGAGGCTCTTTAAGTACCTTTATTTTTAGAAATGGATCACATTTAGCAATCTATTTATATTTTTATCACAGAAAATGTATTCCGCTTTCACTTAATATTTACATATTTTTTATTGGAATCCAATTAGAAAAAAGTCCAATCCTTCGTAAAAAAAGTATAACTAGATTATTCACAGCTGGCTTCAAAACTTATAACTGCATACCACCTATGAAAGGTACATTTAAAGTGGTTGTATCCTCAGGTCCCCAACAAAAAAAAACCTGCAAGACAAAGGCCTAATGAGCTAGTATGCACCACACTCACCTTAGAATGAAGATCTGTCAGGGCTGCTCAGTCCCCTCAGAGGGAGCTGCCTTCTTCGTTCGGCATCCTCCTTTCCGGCATGCACCGTGACGTCAGTGGATGCTTGCAAGGGGAATATCTCCTAAACTGTACAGGTTTAGGAGGTATTCATTTTACCTACAGGTAAGCCTTATTATAGGCTTACCTGTAGATAAAGATTACATTTTAGGGGATACAACCGCTTTAAAGTCTTCCAATTATGCCATGTATATCAGGCAATTTGGTGTTTTATTTAATAGCGCCCCTCTAATAAATATAAAGTACTACAGAAAAAGCATTATTTAAACTATTCAAAATCCTTTGCACTGATTGTTTCTTTACCAACAGAACTAGTAAAGCAATGCCAGACCAATTTTCCTTTTCAGTGGAAAACAGATGCCATCACCTATCTAGGCATACAACTTCCTGGTAAACCAGCAGATCTCTATGATAAAACCTTTGTGTTGGAATTGAAAAAAATACAAGTTCTTCCATGATGGGATGCGCCCACCATCTCCTGGTTTAGGTTGGCCTCTATCCTAAAGGTGACAATGCTTCCATGCTTGTTGTACAAAATGCAGACTCTTCCAATTCACTTACCGCCTTCTTTCTTTGCGACCTACAAGACGATATGTAGGACTTTCATATGGGGGAACAAGTCAGTACGAATTGGGTGGGCAAAGCTGGTGTTACCAAAGTCCAGTGGTGGAATCGGTCTCCCCGATCTGCAAAGCTACTATTGGGTGGTCCATCTGACTCGGGTTGTAGACTGGAAGATACATGCTCCATACAAAGGGTGGGTAAACCTTGAATACTTAATCTTAAAAGTTCTGAGCTATACTCAGTGCCTTGGTTCTCTAAAGGACATGTGTCACCTACCCTTGATTCACACCCTTTTATTGGAGCTACTCTGTATGCCTTTGACAGAGTATGTACTGTCCATGCACTTTCTGCTAGGGCATGCCCGATTACCCCTACTAAAGGTAACCCAAACTATATAGCAGCAGAGTGGCCACATGTGGAGATGTAGGCAAAACATTTATTTCTCAGAGGCAGGTTCATACGTCAGAGGGAGCTTGCAGACTTGTCCAATACTAACTCATTTCCTTTCTGGTCTTATATCCAACTGAAGCATTATTTAGACAACCCAACTAGTAGAGAAGGCTACACTAAAGCCCCTACAGTTTTTGAAAACCTTATCTCCACTCTTAGGCCCGGTCACACTGGTGCAATGCGAGAACCATACAAATCCAATGCATTTTCCGCATCGCACCCGACTCCCACGGCAGTTCACACTGCCATATGCGAACTGAGAGGAGTGTCAATACAATGTTAACAACACCCCAATTTCAGCTCACATATCGCACTGCGAACTGACAATTCAGACATGAATCGGATCGCATAAGTGTGAATACCCATGTGATCTGATTCTGGTTTGACGCAAAAAAGGGTCCTGTGCGAGTTTGGTCCAAATGTAATGCGATTTTAGCCAAACTATCTGTATGGTTGAAATCACATCACACAAAACAGCAATGCACTGTGAATCACATGTGATGTCTGTCATTGCACTAGAGTCAACCGGCACTTAAAGACAAGACAGAGGAAAACACAATACCTTGGTTTTACTGGGCACAATGGGCCCTACAGTTTTTGAATCTCTGTGTTCTGGCTCGGCTCCCTAGAGTCATTTGATCTCAACGCTGTACACCTCAATGTTTGGGAAACCATATGCTTCTTTGCACTCTGAGCATACATTCTGGGAATCTGCTCTAGATACAGAGATAGATGAAGACAGTTGGGACTGCATTCACTTATATATCCACAAAGGTTCCCTGAACATAAATACTCAAGAAAATGGATATAAACTCAAACCATGGTGGCTGCTTCATAATTTTTTTCCGTTGGTCTCAGATCATTGCTGGAGATGCAAAATGGAGATGGGTACTTTTCTCCACATATGGAGAACGTGCCCATTGATCCCACTAGAGTTTTTGCCAGCACAATACATCCTTCACCTTTCTAAAATATCCAAAAAAAGACATATTATAAGTCAATAGCCATGCATATGATGAACACTGCTAGGCTTTGTGCACCAGTACATTGGAGATCCATATCCCCCCCTTCAATGAGAAAATGGGCCTCTCGTATTAATCATATAGCAGTGAAAGAGGAGCTGATCTACACTACACAGGATAACATATCCAGCTTCTCTGGTACATGGGAACCTTGGATTCATTTTCTAAATTCTTAGTTATACCCCTATTTAATACAGGACATCACTTGAACTGTTCTTTTGGTACACTGATCTATCACACAATGAACCAGAGGGCATTGTGGGCCTAATATAAAATACATAGTTGCCAGGGTTGGATGGAGAGGGTTGGTGGTGGTTCTCCCACCCCCTCTTCGTGCTTTATCTTTTCTTAAACATTTCCCCCTTTCTCTCTATTCCCCATTTTTATTTCTCTTTCTTGTCCCCCACTAATTAAGTTTTAGTAAACGAGGGCAGTGGGGCTGGGAGCTGGCTTGGCTAGCCGTTTCCTAGTCTCACACCTTTCATGACTTGCCGATCTACCTGATTATGAACTCTTTTGAAGTTCTAAGTATTTCAGACTAGTTACTATATAGCTATCCCGAAAATGAATCCAGATATGTAGGTTGTTATTAATGATAGTGGTTTATTTGTTCTGGCCTCATTGAAAAGTTGCTGTAATTCTAACATCATAATTGTTAGATGGAATTATTGCCCTAAAATGCACATTGCTTTGTGTTTTTCTTGATCCGTCTACATGATATGATATATTTGGAACCATACTTGTTGTGCTTATTTGTAACTTTTGTAAAAACCTTCCATAAAATGTGTATGCAAAAAAAGCATTATTTTACTCCTACCTGAAAACCAATATCCTAATTTTTATTATGTAAGCTGTGCATTATATTGATAGTGATATATATTAATCCAAACTACTTTTATCTTAAAAATGGCTCATGTTACCATTTAATTTGTGGTATTAATTAGACACAGCCAAACTGAACAATACACCTACCCTTTTTTGCAGAACAGGTATTAACACCTATCAGCATATATCACATTTTTATTGCTTCACAGGCCTTGGAAATCAGTGATTAAACATCAGAAAATGAAATTATTTGAAAACCGATTTGTCTAATACGTAGAGTAAATTGCATTGTGTTAGGCCATTTATTTTCTCTCCTACAATTGGTCTTATTTATTGAAATCTATTAAAAATCACTGCAGAGCATTTGTTCTTTTACATTCATATTTGAATGTTATGTACTTATAATAATGCCCTGAATTTGTATTGCTTGTCAAATGATAAGAATTCCTAGCACAAAGAAATAAAATGATTCAAAGCTGCATATTAATCAACCTCAATGTCGCATGCAGTGATATGAAGAAAAAATACCTAATTATTTCTGCTATGGTAATTTGGTTGCTGAATGCCGATTTATATTATGCATATCTTTAACAGGGATTTTACAAATTCTCTTCTTTTTCTCCTATTTTAATTTAGCTATATTACATACATGAGAAAAAACACACTATAGCGTAGAATATACTCCCTGCCTCCAAATAAAACCAGAGAGGACTGTTGGGATGCTGCAGCTGTGTTTAGCCAAAACAAATGTAAAGGTGAAAAAAATCATTTACACATCCATGAAAATCTGTCCATGAAAATCATACTGTTCCTTAGTGCTACATACAGTTTACAGGCATCTTCCAAGAATACGATTCAAAGGAGTGGCATTTTTTTACATGTTGCCCTCAAAGTCACAGTAAAAGGATCCTCTTTCTGCTGTAATGTATTTTTTGGAATTTCTTTTGCTTTGTTAAATTTGCAATTTGACTGTATTTTCTTTTATATTTTCTTTCTTTTTTTGTTTTTTTGAGTTGCTAGTAGCACTACTCCTTCAAGGATGTTGGATGATCCTCAGGTGGTATTAGCAGGTCTTTGTCTTTAATTTCCTCATTCTTCTTACTCTGCTGAATACATCCACAGTTCAATAACTGGTTGACATGTGTTTCGGCTGGCTTCTTTTGTAGGGGCATGATTGAAAAAGGTCTGCTGATCGGCCAATGGCTCAGAGCACTGACTGTGGTGTTCTGGTGGGGGACTGACCCCCTGTCAGAACACAATAGCTTAGTTGGGAGATCGCTGTACTAACATTGGATTGTTAGTAC
This sequence comes from Glandirana rugosa, assembly GCA_018402905.1. Taxonomy (NCBI): domain Eukaryota; kingdom Metazoa; phylum Chordata; class Amphibia; order Anura; family Ranidae; genus Glandirana; species Glandirana rugosa. Next base: position 48,341 of record BLSH010297297.1, on the reverse strand, counting down.
AGTGGCTCCTCCAGAGCTTTTTTTTTCATTCAGCCCGCTAGGTTGAATGAAAAAACCTCACAGCGTGTACCAGGCTTTAGGTAGGGATCTTTGGCTATGGTGCAGGAAACATGCACCATTTACATTTCTGAAGAATTATTGCTGACAACACTGGGAGAGAGGGTTAGGGATTAGGGATGAGGTGTGGGTTTGCTACTACCATAGATTTGAAGCAAATCCTGCTGGTTCGAGATTCATGGCCCCAGTGAATGTATGTGGAAATTCGCTCAGGAAAATGTTTTAAACCCTAATGGACTTTGAACTATGGCTGCCAGGAAATCACAAAAATCATCACCTAGCTCATTGTCCTCTATTAAGCTAGTAACCCCTTTAAATCTGATACTTTTGTCCAGGAAAAGGTACAAGTAATCAGTGTTAATTAAATTATTGAATGCTGCCAAGGCTTGCATTCCTAGTAACTGAAAGCAGTCTAGACCCCAACGTAAGCCAATGGTTTGCCAAGGTGAACTAGCTCAGGTCTATGGAAAACCATATCTCCACTTTTAACCGTTCCCTACCAAGTCATTGTAAAATGACATCGCCAGGAACCCTTCCTCGATCCGGGAGGACGTCATATGACGTCCTTCCCTTTTTGGTGCTACTGCGGGCCCCTGGGGGTCCACAGCGTGGCGATTGCGGGTTGATAGTGTCTCTCGGGACACAGCCCCCCCAATGAAATTGGCTTTTTTACCACGTGACCGGCTGTGTCCAATCACAGCTGGTCACTACTGTGATCAACGTGCACACCGCTCATGCACGCCCCCAGGGGCGCACAGCATGGCGATCGGGGCTGAGGCTTGTCCCTCGGACAAAGCCCAGCTCCGATCAGGGTAAAGAGCCAATGGAATTGGCTCTTTACCACGTGACCCACTGTGTCCGATCACAGCCAGTCACATGATGTAAACAAACCGCGGTAACGAGCTGTTATCGGGTTCTCCCTCTCACACACCGATTGTGTGTCACCATCCCATCTAAGTACCTTTCACCAACCCCTCAGAGTACCCGAGTAGCTCTCACCAGCCCATCTGAGTACTCGAGTACCTGTCACCAACCCATCAGAGTACTCGAGTACCTGTCACCAACCCATCAAAGTACCCAAGTACCAGTCACCAACCCATCAAAGTACCTGAGTACCTGTCGCCTGCCCTTCAGATTACCCGAGTACCTGTCACCAACCCATCTGAGTAACCGAGTACCTATCTGCAGCCCATCAGAATACCCAAGTACCTTTTACCAGTCCATCAGATTACCTGAGTACCTGTCTCCAGCCCATCAGAGTACCCGAGTACCTGTCTGCAGCCCATCAGAATACCTGAGTACCTATCTGCAGCCATGCCTCATAGAATATACCTCGGGTGTTTGCTTTCCAAAATGGGGTCATTTTGGGGGTAATTCCGCTGTCTGGTGCTCCAGGGCCTTCAAAAGTGTGATAGGTATGAATGAAATTTCATGTGTAATTTATGAGGGACAGATTACCGTTATAAAATCATCTCATACCGGTATAGGGAGAGGTTCCTGCTGCTGGTGTGAGGGACAGATTACCGTTATAAAATCATCTCATCCTAGTATAGGGAGAGGTTCCTGCTGCTGGTGTAAGGGACAGATTAGCGTTATAAAATCATCTCATACTGGTGTAGGAAGAGGTTCCTGGTGCTGCTGTGAGGGACAGATTAGCGTTCTAAAATCATCTCATACTGGAGTTGGGAGAGGTTACGAGCGGTGCTGTGAGGGACAGATTAGCGTTCTAAAATCATCTCATACTGGAGTTGGGAGAGGTTACGAGCGGTGCTGTGAGGGACAGATTAGCGTTCTAAAATCATCTCATACTGGTGTAGGGAGAGGTTCCTGGTGCTGCTGTGAGGGACAGATTATCATTCTAAAATCATCTCATACTGGAGTAGGGAATGGATCCTGGCGGTGCTGTGAGGGACAGATTAACGTTCTAAAATCATCTCATACTGGAGTAGGGAGAGGTTCCTGGCGGTGCTGTGAGGGACAGATTAGCGTTCTAAAATCATCTCATACTGGAGTAGGGAGAGGTTCCTGGTGGTGCTGTGAGGGACAGATTAGCGTTCTAAAATCATCTCATACTGGTGTAGGGAGAGGTTCCTGCTGCTTCTGTGAGGGACAGATTAGCGTTCTAAGATCATCTCATACTGGTGTAGGGAGAGGTTCCTGCTGCTGGTGTGAGCGGTGCATTTCTTGCACAAAAATAAAAAGTGCGTCTACATTGCTGGTTTAAAAATAAAAGAATAATAATTTATTATTCTTTTTTTGTTTATTATTAATAAATAGTGCTATATAGTACATTTGCACCTTGCTGTACAATTCTTGCACAAAATTAAAAAGTGCGTCTATATTGCTGGTTTAACAAATAATTGAAATTTGTGCTAAATAGTACATTTGCGTCCAGAATGAGGAGAGCGTCAAATAAGGGACATGGTCGTGGTGCTGCTGGTGCTGCTGGTGTTGGTGGTGTTAGTGAAGCTCCTTTTGCAAGGAGAGGACGTGGTCGATCTGTGCCATCTACAAGCACAAGTGAAACACCTTCCTCAGGTGCGAGTAGCCGACAGAACCTTTAAAGTTATATGGTAGGCCCAAATGCCACTCAATGAATGGTGAGTCCAGAACATGTACAGGCGATAGTAGATTAAACCATGGTACATTTTATATGGAAAAAGTGAACCCGTGCTAGAACATCACTGGGTTTGTCTGCAGACAGTGATATATTTTTTTTAATATGTCTCAATATTTTGGGGGCTACCCCAATTAGAAAAAAAAACAAACAAACAAAAAACAGTGTTGGCTACCGCCTCCACTTCCACCTACACCGCCTCCTCAGCCTCCTACTCCACATCCACCTCCTCCTCCATTTGTTTTTTTTATGTGATTTTAAGTTATTTCCCTATCCACATTTGTTTGCAGGGCACTTGTCTTACTCTTACCCCCATGTTGCTTCCTTTTGCAGCCCTCTAGCCCTTTTCAGGACTTTTTTAGAGCCATTTTTGTGCCCAAAAGTTTGGGTCACCATTGACTTCAATGAAGTTCAGGGTCCGGGGTCAAGTTCGGGTCAAGTTCGGGCCGAACTCAAACTTTTTCGCAATGTTCGGCCGAACCCGAACATCCAGGTGTCCGCTCAACTCTACTCATAATGCCTCATAGAATATACGTTGGGATGTTGCTTTCCAAAATGGGGTAATTTTGTGGGTAATTCTATTGTCCTGGTGCTGCAGGGCCTTCAAAAGTGTAATAGGTGGTTAGGAAATCATATGTGTAATTTATGCTTCTAGAACGCCTGACGGTGCTCCCTGCATGTTGGACCTCTCTTTGTGGCCAGGCTGTTTAAAGGTCTCACACATGTGGTATTGCCATACTCAGGATGAGTAGCAGAATATATTTTGGGGGGTAATTTTTGCTCTGTACATGCTATCTGTTAGAAATATCATATAAATTAACCACTTTGTGTAAAATTGAAAGCGTTTTCATTTTCTTTCCACGTTTTACGAAGACTTGTGAAAAAAAATGAACCATTCAAAAGACTCATAATGCCTCATAGATTATACATTGGGGTGTTTGCTTTCCAAAATGAGGTCATTTTGTGGGTAATTCCATTGTCCTGGTGCCCCAGAGACAAAATTGTAATAGGTTGTTAGGAAATTAGATGTGACATTTCTGCTCATAGAATGCATGACGGTGCTCCCTGCATGTTGGACCTCTCTGTGTGCCCAGGCTGTTAAAAAAGTCTCACACATGTGGTATCGCCATACTCGGGGTGAGTAGCAGAATGTATTTTGGGGTATAATTGGAAGTATGCATATGCTGTGTGTGAGAAATAACTTGTTGTTATGACAATTTTGTGCAAAAAAAAATAATAATTTCTTAATTTTCCCAAAAATTGTGGGAAAAAAGTACAACTTCAAAAAACTCGCCATGCCTCATACTAAAAACATGTTGGAATGTCTACTTTTCAAAAAGGGGTCATTTGGGGGGTATTTGTACTTTCCTGACATTTCAGGGCCTCAAGAAAGGAGATAAGCCATCAGTGCATCAGTGATCAATTTTCAATGATTGGCACCATAGCTTGTAGACTCTATAACTTTCACACAGACCAAATAATATACACTTATTTGGGTTATTTTTTACCAAAGATATGTAAACATGTCCTTATATCTCAGTATAAATAATGATTTTGCAAAAAAAAAGAAATAAAAAAAGAAGATACATGAGACATGCACCATGACACTGTGCAGGCTAAAGCATGACCTCTGTCTACAGTGTGAGAACTGATACTTCCTGTGAATGAACGAATGTTAGGGACACAACAAACAAACGAAATTGAACATTACTACCCGAGAGTACAACACCGATGTTAAACATCACAGCACCGGCTAGATAACTCAAGTACGTAATTAGACGGATTTGAACAAGAATAAGTGGTCTTCCTTTACCTTGAAAACAAAACCCAATGTATCACTTACACCCTTTACACCCTCACGATTACACTACGTTTAAGTAGAAAAGTTTGTAGCATTCGGGACAATTATCGAGAATAGACATCATGTGATCTTCCACTCTGGGTCCCCAACACCCTATATATCAAGTAAGTGTCCTTCATAGTCAAGAGTGTGACATCTGTCTCCAGTACGAAATCGGACGTGTCACAGTACCACGTACAGAGTACATAGAAGAAAAAAATAAAGAAAAAAA
>BLSH010297297.1:31789-42466 GCA_018402905.1 Glandirana rugosa | reverse complement strand
ATAATATCACATACGAAATTAAAAGTATACTTTCTCAGATATATCTGGACTCTGGCTAAATTATTTTCAAGTTTTGAAGTACATTAATTTTCTCTTACACTGGTATCACTGGGAGGTTTAAAATGTCATTATATATCTTCTATTTAAGTCAGTAACATTTCTCAAGCTAATTAATTTATCTGGATCCAAATGTCTCATTTTTGGATTATTTGCAGTTTTGAATGTGGCAGTCCAGTCTCAGGCTAATAAAATATAATATACTAATTGAATAATAGATATTCCTAGTTTAAACATTGATATGTGCAATAAAGTTATTACATTTTCTCCTTTATCTCTCCTGATTGGCTGTAAAAGTTAATTAAAGCAAATATTCAATGTAAATTGAAGGTCTGCTCTATTGAAAGCCCCCCAAAATCAGATTGCCTGCAAAGGAGCATGAAAATTAAAGCCAATTAAAAGAATGCTGGGTGACATCACCATGCCTTACAGCTACTCTCCGGGAATACTGGGGGCTCAAAATCCCTTGAAAATGGCCTACAGCGCAGAGGCACATTTTCCAGGGTTTTTGAGAGCCTATTTTCCCAGAAGATAGCTATGAGGCCACAGTGTCAAAAAAACCAAAACTATATCTTTTTTTTTTTTTATCAGGTCTATTTTAAAGGTACCTCTGCAGGCAATCAGCATTTTGGGTGGGTGGAAGCCTTTCAAAGGAGTGTACCTTCTATTTTCATATAAGGTCTACTTTAACCACTTGCTGCCCACCCACAGTACATTTACTGCAGGCGGGCGGCACAGGCAGGCCGGATCACATACAGTACATGTACACCATCCAGTCTGGGGTACACAGCATGCTGCTCCCTTGTAAATATGTGTTTACATGGTGCTAAAAATAGATTCTTTAGGAGCTATGTATCCCAGCTCCACCAGTCAGTGTCCCTGATCATCGCCACACCAGTCATATGATGACGCTATACTGCACTGTTGACAGTATGTAGAAAAAAAACCTGTGGAATAAAAAACTAATTTTATATAATTTCTTCATTTAAAAGAAAATTGTCGCAAAAAATTACAACTTCAAAAAACTTACCATGCTCCTAATAAATACCTCAGACTGTCTATTTTCCAAAAAGGGGTCATTTGGGAGTATTTGTTGTGTCCTGGCATTTTAGGGCCTCAAGAGATGAGAGAGGCTGTCAGTACATTAGGATGGATCAATTTTCATATATATATACCATAGTTTTTAGCCACTATGACTTTCACACAAACCGATTAACCCTTTCGCTGCCAGTCGTTTTTGAGTTTTTTTGCACACATGTTTAAAAAATAATTTCAGGCCTGAAGATTACACAAAGCCCCAAAACATTATATATTTTTTGAAAGCAAACACAATAAAATAGCGATAGTTCCAAATTTTTATGTCACATGATATTACCGCAAAGGTCTAGGAAATGCAAAATTTCAGTAAAAAACACACTTCCGTGAATTTTAGGGCAAAAAAACGCAATCAATTGCTCACATTTTTGGTAAAATATAAAAGATGAGGTTATGCAGAGTAAATACCGTATATACTCGAGTATAAGCCGAGTTTTTCAGCACATTTTTTGTGCTGAAAAAGGCCCCCCTCAGCTCATACTCGAGTCAGTGTCCAGCAGCCTCTGTGGGTGGTCTGAAAACATGAGTAGATTCACATTACACAGAGCGTGCTGCTTCTAAGAGCCGCTCTGTGCATGAAACTGTGAGCTAATTACATTGGAATGCAGAGAATGCAGAGAGAGCTGTCAGATTTTCAACTTGACGTTGGGAGGTGGGCGGGATGCGTGGGTGTTAGCTGTTCAGTCCCGCCCACCTCTGATCTCAGTGAAGATCTGACAGCTCTCTCACGGCATTCTCTGCATTCCAGTGTAATTAGCTCACAGTTTCATGCACAGAACGGCTCTTAGAAGCAGCATGCTCTGTGCATTATGAATCTACCGTATTCATCTCTTCTGCCAGTGCCAGCCAGTGCCATCCTGTGCCAATCAGTGCCACCTGCCAGTATCATCCAGGGCAGGTGGTGGGCAGGTGGTAATGGCTACAATATCTCTGTTTTGGCTACAATCCCTGTGTTCTGGCTACAATACATGTGTTCTGGCTACAATCCCTGTGTAATGGCTACAATACCTGTGTTCTGGCTACAATACCTGTGTAATGGCTGAGTCCCTGTGTAATGGCTACAATACCTGTGTTCTGGCTACAATACCTTTGTAATGGCTGAGTCCCTGTGTAATGGCTACAATACCTGTGTTCTGGCTACAATACCTGTGTAATGGCTCCCTGTCCCTGTGTTCTGGCTGCTGCATTTCCCACCCTAGGCATATACTCAAGTCAATAACTTTTCCCATTTTTTTGGGGTAAAATTAGGTGCCTCGGCTTATATTCGGGTCGGCTTTACTCAAGTATATACGGTAGATACCCAACATGCCAAACCTTACATTTTTGTGCCCCCTGTGAAATGGCGTCAAACTTCAGTACCCTGTATTTTCTATATGCGATGCTTCAGAAGCCCACTATAGGTATCAGTTTAGTGTTATGGAGGAGGTCTTGTGTTAGAATTATTGCTCTCCCCCCAGCATGCGCGACAATATGTTACATGTGTATCTCACTCGACATTTTCATGCATAGGAGATCTGACGCATGCATTTAAGTTTGTGCGTGTGTGTATATGTAGGGATGGGGAGGCACTCAAACATTTTTTGGGGGGGGATTTTATGTGCTTGGGTGTAACTTTATTTTTTGCAAAACAATTTTTTTTTTACTTAAAGAGGAAGTAAAACCTGATGGGTTTGCTTCCTTTTATTCACCTGCAATGTAAAAGCATAATAGGCTAGTATGCATCACATTCTAACTTATTATGTGCCACTGACCTGCCATTGATGCCCGCGCTGTCTCCGCAGTAGGAAGCGTCCATCTTTGCCCCTGTTCCTTCCAGGGCCCCGAACTCCGGCCAGTCACAGAGCTGGAGTTCGCAGCCCTGGAAGGAAGAGGGACAAAGATGGACGCTTCCTACTGCGGGGACAGCCAATCATGGCACACTGTCAGTGAAGAAAAGGCCTCTGTGCATGACATTGGCACATGCCAGTATAGCATATATCTCCTAAACCGTACAGGTTTAGGAGATATACAGGGAACCTACAGGTAAGCCTGATCACAGGCTTACCTGTAGTTTAAAGTGGTTGTCAAGAGTTGACAACCACTTTTAAATTTTTTTTATCACACAGGGGACAAAAAAGCCCCCTATGTGATGGTTTTTAGGTGACAGGTTCTCTTTATTGAGATATGCAGGGTTCAAAAGACTCAGCATGTCTCCCCTGTACTCCACAAAATATTTTGCAATGCAGATGGCATTGCAAAACATTATTTCCCGACTGAGCTAGCCGGGGACACGGAGAGCTTGACCCGAAAGTGACGTCAGAGACGTCGCTTTCCAGGTCACACAAAGAAGGGGAGGAGCGTGGACGAGTATCCATTCTTTTCCTTCCCCTCCAGTCACCACCACCCGCCATGACTGTCCCGGGCCTGCAGATGGGCAAGCAGAGCCTGGTAAGCATGGGGGGCACCGGTACCAGGGGTGCATGAGAGCAATTGGGCAGCAGCGGTGCTGCCAAAATGCTCTCACCTTACAGGCAGGAGTGTGTGTAATACCCCCGCCATTAGGTCCATACGACGTACGGACCTGGTGGCGAAAGGATTAATATATACTTGGAATTTTTTTCACCACATGTTGCATTTTAAAAATACATTTGGGCCTAAATTTATGATGAAATTTTATTTTATTAGATATGTTATATAATATAAAGTAGGATATGTTGAGTTTTTTTTTAATGTTTGGTCTTGTTTGTTTATATAAAAAAAAACCCAGTGGTGGTCAAATAACACAAAAAGAAAAGCTTTGGATGTGTGAAAAAATTATTAAAATTTCATTTGGGTACAGTGTTGCATGACCACACAATTGCCAGTTAAAGTAGTACAGTCCTGAATAGCAAAAAATGGCCTGGTCATGAAGGGGATAAAAGCTTCCAGAGGTTTAAAGTTTTTGTGACTCATTGGGGGTTTGTTTGCTAAAATAAGTTAAGAATTTTTATTTAGGGAGTTACCTTTTGTAACTGCTTACTTTGCCCTTACTTTTTCCTGCTTACTTTGCATACTCAATCAGTTGATGGAGAATTTTAAAAACAAGTAAGGCATCGTTCTCAAGGATTGTAAAGAACAGCCATTTGCACCATGTTATTGAAAATCTTTGAGGGCATTAAAAAGCCAATGCCTGTATTTTATAATGTCAGAAAACAGTGTAGTATACATTTAAAATTCACAACACATTTGTGTCACTTTGCATCACTTTGCATTTATTTTGATCTGTTTGCAACGTTTGGCAGGTGTTGACAACTTGCAATGCCTGCCTAACACCTGAATTTTAGTTAGTGGAACATTTCCATAAATGCGCAAAAAGTGATTGGAAGGCATTTGACATGTGTTACTGTTTACATGTGCTAGAAACACACTGAAGGATCTTAGTATCCCAGAGATCACTGTAGTTCATATGATAGAGGAGTCACAGTAGCCATTTCCTGTATACTGTACATGTTTTCAGGACACCATGTCTGCAATAAATGTGGCTCCACTGAGAGCTGTATGATCTCTTTGTCACCAGATACAGCAATGCATTCCACATAAAAGGCTGGGAAGAGGAACTCTCAGGTTTGTGTATATTTGAGAAAGGGGAAGCATTTCTTCCAAAGAGAAGCTTAAATAAAGTACTATTGAGAATTTTCATTTGAACATTCTCACTTTAATAGTTCTGTAGGAAAGTGTCAATTTATTCACCATACTCGGATACAGAAGCAAGCCCCTTTATTTATTTTTTCCAAAAACTTTCTGGGTTGAGAGGCCCTCTACTGTTAGAACTGCAGTGCAGGCAGTTGGGTTAGAGCCTAATAGCACACAGCTTTCCAAAAGACGTAGCTACCATGCAAAGCCCTTCCCAAATTGCTTTAAAACTACTCCAGTACCACTGGGGTGGCGCTTTATCCTCGGGTCTTGGATACCTCCACCTGTTCAGCGATATTACCAGAGTTACCCTGGACTTTACTATGAGAGATGTTGTCTATGAGGATAATTACAGGTAGCTGTGTTCTGTACTGTTTTACAGATGTAGCTATTCTCAGCTTGACTCTCTGTTGTTAGACTATTCTATGCAGCCATGGTACCCTGACTGATCCACAGATACATTGCTTGAAGAGTGCAGTTTGTGCAGCTTTCATTATTCTGCAGAGTATGCATATTTGTATGCAATCCTAAACCTGTGTTGCATTATTGCTTTTAACTTTGCGCCTAATTATTTATTACAGTTTGTATCACTATCTACAGTATCTCACAAAAGTGAGTACCCCCCTCACATTTTTTGTAAATATTTTAATATGTTTTCATGTGACAACACTGAAGAAATGGCACTTTGCTACAATGTAAAGTAGTGAGTGTACAGCTTGTATAACAGTGTAAATTTGCGGTCCCCTCAAAATAACTCAACACGCAGCCATTAATGTCTAAACCGCTGGCAACAAAAGTGAGTACACCCCTTAGTGAAAATGTCCAAATTGGGCCCAATTAGCCATTTTCCCTCCCCAGTGTCATGTGACACGTTAGTGTTACAAGGTCTCAGGTGTGAATGGGGAGCAGGTGTGTTAAATTTGATGTTATCACTCTCTCATACTGGTCACTGGAAGTTCAAAATGGCACCTCATGGCAAAGAACTCTCTGATGGTCTGAAAAAAATAATTGTTGCTCTACATAAAGATGGCCTAGGCTATAAGAAGGTTGCCAAGACCCTGAAACTGAGCTGAGCACGGTGGCCAAGTCCATACATTGGTTTAACAGGACAGGTTCCACTCATAACAGGCCTCGCCATGGTCGACCAAAGAAGTTGAGTGCACGTGCTCATACGTCTATTTCCCAAAGACAACCTCTGGATATGATTCTGAGTGCTACCAGCATTGCTGCAGAGGCTGAAGGGGTGGGGGGTCAGCCTGTCAGTGATCAGACCATACGACGCACACTGCATCAAATTGGTCTGCATGGCTGTCATCCCAGAAGGAAGCCTTGTCTAAAGATGATGCACAAGAAAGTCACAAGAAAGTCAGCAAACAGTTTTCTGAAGACAAGCAGACAAAGGACATGGATTACTGGAACCATGGTCTGATGAAACCAAGATAAACTTATTTGGTTCAGGTGGTGTTCTGCGTGTGAGGCAGCACCCAGGTGAAAAGACAAGTGACTTGACTACAGTCAAGCATGGTGGTGGGAGTGTCATGGTCGGGGGCTGCATGAGTCCTGCCGGCACTGGGGAGCTACAGTTCATTGAGGGAACCATGAATGCCAACTTGTACTGTGACATACTGAAGCAAAGCATGATCCCCTCCCTTTGGAGATTGGAAGGCAGGGCAGTATTCCAACCCCAAACACACCTAAAAGACAACTACTGCCTTGCTAAGAAGCTGAGGGTAAAGGTGATGGACTGGCCAAGCTTGTCTCCAGACCTAAACTCTATTGAGCATCTGTGGGGCATCCTCAAATGGAAGATGGAGGAGCGCAAGGTCTCTAACATCCACCAGCTCCGTCATGTCCTCATAGAGGAGTAGAAGAGGACTCCAGTGGCAACCTGTGAAGCTGTGGTGAACTCCATGCCCAAGAGGGTTAAAGCAGTGCTGGAAAATAATGGTGGCCACACAAAATATTTACACTTTGGGCCCAATTTGTACATTTTCACTTAGGGGTGTACTCACTTTTGTTGCTATTGTTTTTGACATTAATGACTGTGTGTTGAGTTATTTTGAGGGGACAGCAAATTGACACTGTTATACAAGCTGTACACTCACTACTTTACATTGTAGCAAAGTGTAATTTCTTCAGTGTTGTCACATGATGAAACAATATAATTAGAGTTGAGCGAACCCGAACTGTAAAGTTCGGGTCCGTAGCGAACTTTCGGGTGTCCGTGTCCCGAATCCGAACCCGAACATTTGAGAAAAGTCCGGGTTCGGGTTCTGGGTTCTGGTATTTTATCACGCATGTTGAATAGCTGCAGGGCAGCCAGTCAACAAGCATTTCACTGGTTTTCCCTAGAAGCCATCACAGCCATGCCTACTAATGGCATGGCTGTGATTGGCCAGTGCATCATGTGACCCAGCCTCTATATGAGGCTGGAGTCACAGTGCTGCATGTCACATGCTCTCAGGTTAGTGTAGGGAGAGGATGCTGCCGGCGCTGTGAGGGACAGATTGTGAGGGACAGATTGCAGATCTAATAACTAGGTAGAGATTACTACTACTGCTTTGAGGGACAGATTGCAAATCTAATAACATCTCATCCTGCATTACAGAACGATCTGATTACAGAACAATCTCTCATCCTGCATTACAGAACAATCTGATTACAGAACAATCTTATACTGGACTAGGTAGAGATTACTACTGCTTTGAGGGACAGATTGCAGATCTAATAACATCTCCCATTTTCTTCCTTTTGCAGCCCTGTAGCACTTTCCAGGACTTTTTTTACAGCCATTTTTGTGCCGAAAAGTTTGGGTCCCCATTGCCTTCAATGGGGTTCGGGGTCCGGGGTCAAGTTCGGGTAACGTTCGGTACCGAACCCGAACGTTTCCACGAAGTTCGGCCGAACCCGAACATCCAGGTGTTCGCTCAACTCTAGATATAATAAAATATTTACAAAAATGTGAGGGGTGTACTCACTTTTGTGAGATATTGTATATAAACACAAATATCTGTGTGTCTATATTAAAAAAAATTTCAGGATTTTAACAAACTAAAATACAAACTATATAACCAAAGACATATTTAAATATAACTAACTATAGTTAAGCTAAAAAAACATTTAACTAAAGAGGTGTTGATAAAAAAAAATATTAGAGGTATAGAATTTGAATTTTAAAATCTGCTAATACTATCTTTTTGTTGAGTTTTACAATAAAAAGTATGCATGCTTCCAATAAAGATGATGAACTAGATGTGGTAAAGGAAGATGCAGGGACTATTTCCTCTGACCAATTTAATCTATAGGGAAGTAGGATGGTGAGAAAGGTACCACATCCTCAAATGCACAATAATCTTTACACAAATTTAAATGAGATTTTTTTCAGAAACTGCACACAGTTAAATATTTTATTTGTAATCAGATCAAATCAGAAAACCCTTAAACGAAATTGTAAAAACTAAGTTCTTACAAAACACCAGTATGCTCCAAATATGCAATGAGATTCTTGAATGAAGACCTAAACATAAAAAAGTGCAGCGCTTAAATGAACTCTATCCAATAATCGATCACCCAATGTGCTTCTATAGTTCTGACAGAGACAGGTGTTATAGTGCCAGATATCCTCCACCAGCCACACTAGACTCTCACCTTCCTCAATGGGCTCTCATTACAGGAGCCAAGAAGTGCCTGATAAATGACAAATGAGAGTAGTTGTCCCAAGACAGGAGGCAATCATTCCTTTTCTGTTCACCGATCCCTTTTACACCATAGCCATGTTTTTCATGAACTTCTTGTATCGAAGGATCCTTAGGTAGATGGCTCCCAATGGGTATTAAACAACTCAGCTCCCTGGTACATGAAAATATAAACAACACATCTAGTGCTCTCTGTAGACTAGTATACTTTAATGATGAATTCAAAACACAGGGTACTCACATAAAAACGATAAATTAGGGCATCAGAGATACATAATAATGGGCGCTCTTCCGAGACGTCCACACTCTGGAGACAGCGGCAACTGCGGATGACGTCACTTCCCTATTCCGTACGCGTATCGTCCCACCGGAACTTCGTCAGCGGATAGGGAAGTGACGCAGTCCTCCGCTTTTACAATGCCGCCTAGTAGCCCATTGGCTAAACGCCGAGGGGGTCTCCGCCTCCAAAAAGGATATACACACTGCATTGAGAAGCCTATTCCCGTAATAGCCCACCCCACAGGCCTATATAGCAGGGACAAGGGAAAAATCCCATATACACAGCGTCTCAAGATTACACTGGATATCCATAAAATTATATAAACAAGCAGTTAGCGCTGTCTCCAGTAACAGAATACTGTGAATTTGATCACATATCCACATAAAATAAAGAATTAAACGCAACCTTAGGTAAAATTGGATGAATATAAAACAACTAAAATAAACTAAAATGAAGAATAAAACCCCCTATATGAATGCTCATATATATATAGATATACCAATATAAATATATCCAACATATAACTATAAGAGCTATGAGACATATTGACATTAGGGGCTTACCGATCGGATATAAAGCAGTTAAGATCAAACTCAACATTAAGGCCTCCTGGAGCCATCACAGAGGTCTGATGGATCCAGAAGGATTCCCTTTTGCTGAGCTGCCTGATATAATTCCCTCCTCTCCAGTGCTTGGGCACATGTTCTACACCCCAAAATTTCAGGGCATTAGTATCTCTACTATGATGTCGACGAAAATGCAGAGATACGCTGTGGTCTTTGAAACCTTTTCTAATGTTATTCACATGCTCTCTCACTCTAACATGGAGAGGCCGTGAGGTTCTACCAATGTATTGATGACCACAACTGCACTCTAACATATAGACAACCCCTATAGTCTGACAGGTAATAAGTTGTTTAATGCAGTGCTCCCTTCCCGTTGCTGTGGCAATAAAGGATTTTCGCTTTTTATTGTTGAACCTACAACTCCTGCATGCCTTGCACCTCCCACAGGCATAAAAACCTTTTAGAAAGGAAAACAACCGATTCTCTATTTGTCTAGGGGGGTCTATCACTCCTGGGGCCAGTTTATCCCTCAAAGAGGGGGCTTTTTTGTATACAAATTGGGGTCTATCAGGTAACAAAGGACCCAGTACCTTATCCATTTTCAGAATGGACCAATTCCGTTTGATGATGTTCTCTACTTTTCTATAATGTACATTATAATTGAGGATAATTCTGAACTGTTGACCTACTGTTATATTAGATGTTTTAATGTTGTCTGCCACCAAAGTAGACCTATCTAAGGACTTAACCCTATTAATTTCGGAGTCCAAAATGGTCCTATCATAACCCTTCTGCTGAAACCTATCTGCTAAGGTACTGGCCTGTGCCTGATAATCTGTAACCTTAGTGCAGTTCCTCCTTAAGCGAATGAACTAACCCCTAGGGATGTTGTTCAACCATTTAAAATGGTGACAACTCCCCAGGGGGATATAAGCATTCCGGTCAGTGGGTTTGACATAATTAACCATTCCTATATGGCCATTCTCTATAAAAATTTCAAGATCTAGGAAAACTATGCTCTCTTGACTCACATTCCAAGATAAGGTGATATTCCTGGAATTCTGGTCAAGGCTATGCATAAATTTCTCAAAGCTGGCTAACTCGCCTTCCCATACGACCAGAATATCGTCAATGAAACGCTTATAACAAATCAATTCTGGTGGCTTGTTCGTAAATACTGACTCTTCCTCCCAGTGGGCCATAAAAATATTAGCCACACTGGGAGCAAAACGTAATACAGTTTGGGTGACTGGCCTTACGAATATAGGGGGACCCCTCAACAGTGGTAAAATTTACCAACTTGTTGTAGGGATCCCCAATCAAGTAAGCGAAT
>BLSH010297297.1:0-23135 GCA_018402905.1 Glandirana rugosa | reverse complement strand
CATGGAATGGGGCCTCTCTTACAGTTTCTATGTCTGTCTAGTCCTTTTTACCACAACCTCTCCGACGTCTCACCACCCTTGTTACCGTGTGAACACCACCCTCACATTCCCCTAAGTCCTTAAGACCTTTCTCTATCACCGAAACTGTTTCGTGTCTCTTCTACTCTTAGGCACCATTCCCTCATTGTTGGTATTTGGGTAGTTCGCCAATATCTGGGGATCAACCCTTTTGCAGCATTCAGCAGGTGTGGTACTATAGATTTTGTATATTGTGTGATGGATCTCTCCGTCTGATGGAACAGGCATTTCCATGGGTCTCTGGCTATCTCAGTTCCGGTTATTTCCCTAATCAAAGCCACTATCTCTTTCCAGAATTCCTGAATCCCCTTACACTCCCACCACAAGTGTGCCATTGTTCCCACCACTCTGCAGCCTCTCCAACACCATTTTTCCTGATCTGTCTGTATCTTTGACATTCTCTCCGGGGTAAGGTACCATCGTGCAAGGCATTTATAATTCATTTCCCATGTTTTACTGTCTGTGGCGGATTTAAACCCTAACTTTGCAATCTTTTCCCATGCGTGCACCCCTACTTGTTGTCCCAGCTCCTTTTCTCATCTATCGAAGCATGGCGGTCGTTCCTTCCCCCCCAGTTCTACTAGCATGTTATATAGTTTAGCCACATACCCCTTTCTTTTCCCCCTGCTCATACAGATTTTTTCCAATTGTGTTGTTTCTTTTTCTGTTCTCAATGACTGGGGGGTGAATTGACAAATTGTCTTAGTTGCTGGTACCGCCATGCGTCGATGTTTTGGAACTCTGCCCTACTTTTTAAATCTTCTAGTGTCGCTATTTCCCTTCCCCTTAATATATCCTTTAGTTTTGTGTCTGTTTTAATCCATTTCCCAAACCACTCCTCTTTCCCCGGTGCAAAATACTTTGTTCCACTCAGTGGCGTGTATGGGGAATTAAATTCCCAGTTGGTTTGTGCAAGTAATTTATCCCACTCTTTAAATACTGTATGTGTCAAGTTGCTAGTGTCTTCTGCAAGTTCCCTCAGTCCTTTTGGGATCCACACCCCTTTCCCTAAGTGACTCCTACTCCACCTGTTTTCCATCCTACCCCATTTCTTGTCCGTGGGATTAATCCACTCAATCACCCATGAAATTATGTTTGCCGTATAATATTTCTTGATATCTGGGACTGCTAGTCCCCCCCTTTCTTTCCTTCTACTTAGTGTCGAAAATTTTATCCTTGGTTTTATATTTTCCACACAAATTTGTCTAATACTTTCCTAATCACCTGAAAGAATGTCTGCGGAATTTCAATTGGTAGCATTTGGAACTTATATAGGATTTTTGGTTGTATTACCATTTTTATTGTATTAATCCGCCCAAACCAGGACAGTGGTCTGTGGGAGAGTTTATTGAGTATAGGCATTCAAACTTAAACTCTGGGGCAAGTCTTTAATTTGAACTTTCTGCTGGCATCAATTGGGCCCTTTAAAACTATTGACGGGCAGAGTGATGGAGATGAATCAATAGGTGGCATTCAACAGCACTATATTATGACGATTAGGTTCAGTAGATGTAGAAACTCTTTTATGGCAAATGGTGCAAATAGCGAGGTAAGCCCAAATGCAGCAGCTGGGGGAGAGGGGACTAGGACACTATGCAGCAATAGCAGTCTGTTGTTGACACAAGAAGAAAGTCAGCATTTTGGAGCACCATCAGCCTTATAAACTATGCATGGCTCTTGCCTGTTGGGTGGGTGGGAGTGGGAATAGCTTATTAATTGATCTGGGTTGAAGATGGCTAACAGATGGTTACAACTTAATGATGAATCAGAGACCTTCTAGCCAGATCCTTTCTCGGCAATCCTCCAGTAGCAACATGCGAGCTGCGCGGTGGGGGGCCCCCTTTTCCAGCAGTACAGTGAAGGCAACAGCTGATATGATGGTAATCCTAACAGCAATTCTGGATGCAGATGTTCTGAGTTACCGATGCTGCTGCAGTCACACTCCAGTTCAGCCTCCTGGTTCTAGTGCCCAGGGAATCAAGCACAGCAGCCCACTCTCAGGGCACAGCACAGCTTGGCACGGCATAGCATAGCACAGCATTCTTTCTCCAATCCTTTTCAGTTGCCACCCTTCCCCCAACTGGCTCTTTCCAGGGCTTTTGCTTTTATCTTATATGCTTTTGCTTATATCTGACCCCTCCTGCTCCTAGGTGTTTATGGGCCTTGTGGTTGTGGGCCAAGGATGGATATAATGCAAATCCTCCTCCGAGACTACATCTTCCAGACTGCTTTAGATAATGCCAGCCATAGCTAGATAAGGTATATCTGTTCCGTGGTCAATAACATTGCCCAATGTTACATGCAAATACATACTTTGGAAAGAAGTTCTCTAAATTTCTCTTGTGTCTTATTGTTCTTATTTTTTTTTAAATAACAAACTTGTTAGAATTACTTGCTCTGTGCAATGATTTAGCACATAACAGCCCCAAACTTCCTCTACTGGGATCCCCTGCCTGCACTCTGGGCTTCTCCTTTTCTCTGTGTGCCACCATAGGAAGCTGCTTCCTATGGTGGCACAATTGCTGGCCAAACCATAATGTACACAGTGCGGCTCGGCCCCACCCCTTCCTCTCTTGTCCTTGAATTTGATTGACAGCAGCAGGAGCCAATGGCAACGAATGCTGTCACTGAGTCCAGAGAAGGAAGGAGAGAGAGAGCAGTGCTGCTGCTTTAGGGCACAGTGCTGGATAGAGATTGGGCTCAGGTAAGTCGTTTGGGGAGGGGGCCTGGGGGGAAGCTGCACATACAAGGTTTTATGAAAGTTAAAAAAAAAAAACCTTTAGGCTGGGTTCACACTAGTGTAAATTGGATGCGGGTTTCCCCACATCCAATTCGTGCTGTATGTCAAGAGATTGTGACTGGCTCTCTATGGAGCCAGCTCACACATCTCCGGAGTGGCTCCAAGGCGATTTGCACAGGAGTCCTGTGTGTGTCTTTTGGTCCATTTCAGGTACGAATTCAGGCAAAAATCTGGGCTGAAATCGGATCTGAAATGGTGAATGGAGATGCACCGGACCCCTGCTGGGAGCCACTCCATGCTGCAATGTGAACCCAGCCTTAGCCTTTACAACCCCTTTAAAGTAGTATCCAACCAATATCTGGCTGAACAATCAATTTAGTCTGCTATATCGCTCATTGAAAAACAGTGCCTCCAATGCAAAAATAATTTATAAAAATGAATTAAGCCGAATTAATCAATTATTCTTAAATTATTTTGCTCATGCAAAAATAAATGAATATTCATTTACAATAAATCACTTTACAAACACCACTAACAGTATGATTAAGAGGTTGACACAGACACTAAATTTATCTTCACAACAAATTGCTCAAGATTTTCAGCTAAAGCCTTGGTATATATTGGATTAACTTAAATAATTAATTACTTCTCATAGACAGCATAACCATTTATATCTACCTGGCAGACAATAATCTGTATTTTATGGATTCTGACTGTTATTCTTCTGTAGAAAGAATAAGCGTCAAAATATGTAAAAGTGTATATGGCCCAAAAAAAGAGAATTAAATTTAAAAATTATTTAACTCTAGTGGCTATGTTATTGTGGGAGAAATTTTAAATTACAGCAAGAATTATTGCAATTGGGCTAAAAGAATGCATTGAGCTGAATCTGAAGAGTAATTCATTGTAATACAAAGAGATAAAGTAATGATACGTAGCATTTCATGGGTAAAACCATACATGATTCTTTGGACAATATAACAAAAGAACATATTCCTAGAGCATACTGTAACTCTACATGTTTTGTGGATTAGACTCCACTTCTTCAGGAGTAGATGCAGAAAAGAACAGTCTAAAAGATAACATACGAGAGATCACAATTCCATGTATTCATAAAATATATGTATATTGGGCATATTTAAAACAGGGTGTTGGGCAAAACCCCAATGGTTACGTACCAGCTCAATGAAGGAGAGAGGGAAACATATTGACGCCCAGCACATGAGGAGAGCATTGGGGTGTATTCCCCCCCAGGAGCTGAGGGGAAGGAACCCAAAAAGTGCCCCCACCGGGAGGGGGAGGACCCACGGAACCAGGCGACCACATCCGTGTCACCAAAGGTAAAACTCCAATAGTAAAGTACTGGGTTTATCGTTGTCCATCCCCCTTTTTTCTTTATTATTTCCAAACCTTGGATACACTCACAACAGTACTTTACTATTGGAGTTTTAACTATGGTGACACGGTTTCCCCATTCATACACCCATAGGTATCTACTAGGACGTGGTCTCCTGGTTCCGTAGGTCCCCCCTCCCGGTGGAGGCACTGTTTGGGTTCCTTCGCCTCAGCCCCTGGGGGGAATACACCCCAATGCTCTCCTCATGTGCTGGGCGTCAATACCTTTCCCTCTCTCCTTCATTGAGCTGGTAAGTAACCATTGGGGCTTTGCCCAATATACATATATTTTATGAATACATGGAATTTTGATCTCTCGTATGTTATCATTTAGACTGTTCTTTTCTGCATCTACTCCTGAAGACGTGGAGTCCAATCCATGAAACATGTAGAGTTACAGAATGCTCTAGGCATATGTACTTTTGTTATATTGTCCAAAGAATCATGTATGGTTTTACCCATGAAATGCTATGTACCATTACTTTATCTCATTGTACTACAATGAATTACTCTTCAGATTCAGCTCAATGCATTCTTTTTAACCCCTTATCTATCATGTTGTTAATGTATCATTGCATTATAATTTATTTTTTAATAAATTCAATCAATTGTGTATATAATTCAGTTTATTTATTTTGATGATTGGTCTCATTTAAAGTCCCCCAGACCCACATTCCTTCTTATGCTATGCATATTTGGGATGGAGACCCACCATATTTTGATGCTACTGACCATATCCTCTTTTTCTCTATATTACGCTATAGTTACCCTCAAAGTATAACAATTAGGCTTCTATGGCTTCTGACCTGACCTTCAAAAGATGACTGCCAATCAATGGGTGGAGATGCCTTCTCTAAATGGTGGCTAGCTTTGCTGGAGATGTGTGACCCAAGGAGTCTGATGATATCATCTTGAATCCCTGTGGATGATGGGCGTGTGATGTCTATCTTCTTGATGATGACAAGGTGTGATGAACGTAGATGATGAGGTGTGTCTTTCTTGTCTACCTGACTTGCCATATATTCAGTGAAGACAATACACTCATAAAAACCACCCAGAGGGTGTAACCTTACTTCTCATTGGTGGATCAGGTTACTAATCAATTATGTGTTTATGCAAGCATTAGCTCACTTGGCTCTGAGACTAGAAATTTCTATCTTTAGGTTATCAGGGGAAATTCATGTTCTAGTATCTAATCCCTATATAGTAAATTGATCTTTTTCCACACAGACTGAACTATGTGATTTACCCAAAAACATAAAATGTCATTGAGGGTCTGGCAGCCTTAACTATTTGGGTGTAGCAGCACTTAAATGGGAAACTTTTTCAGCAATTAAAATATTAATTGTACACATAACAACAATTTGCACAACTTTAAACTACTATTTGAGTATGGATACATTATAATATACATTTCTAAAATAATGATTTTGAATAAACAAACTGTAATACTTTTCCGAAACCCTTTTAACAATAGGATATTTTGTAAGGATAAAGTATTTTTGTACCCAATTAGCATATATACACTGAAACATTGTTTTACCATTTAAAGTCATTATAAATATGTCTATGATAATTACACTTATTTTGCCTGGTAAAGCTTATTAAAAGTCCTTTGTAGGGAATATGATCTCTTGCATCAATATTTATATATATTATGACAGTGGCCCAGTGATATACATTGGTGACTTCAATGCAGTGGTTAATCCTGCTCTGGACCATTTGTGGGGGAGGGGAAAACCTTTCAGTCTCTTCCGGGCTAGGTACAGTTGTATGATCTCACAGATGTGTGGAGATGGAAGCATCCAGATGTGAGACAGTTTACCTGCCACTCAGACTCATTTCACACAATGTCCTGTTTTGATATGACTTTTGCCACTTCCTCTACCCTCCCTCTTATATCTAATGCCACCATTCTACCTCGTGGTATATCTGATCACGCACCGCTCATGTTAGAGATTGACATTCTACCCTCTCATTGTCCACCCCTGTGGCATTTAAATATGCAGTGGTTGGACAATCAAACAGTCCAAGGTGCATGCACAAAAGGCATAGTAGAATGCTTGATACTAAACTTAGACACCGTTAAAGCTAATACAGAATGGGAATACTGGGGTGCTTAGAAAGAACACTTAAGTCTGTACTAAGGAATTTGAGTCTACCATGCTGGAAGCAGAGGCTGAATATAATTCTACTCCCACCCCTCACACATATACCACCTGGTTACAAGCCCGCAGGGACTATGAGCTTTTACTTCTGGATCTCACACAAAAACGCATGTTATATATTTCTCAAAAAATATTTGAGCATGGCAATGATAATGATTTATTGATAATGCTTTATTGTCTGCATATTTAGCTGATATTTCCCTCCCGTTGCTAACTGAGAAATATAGGAATGAGTGGGATGCTTCTCTTACCAAGGAGGAGATTGAACTTGCTATTACACAAATGCCACCTCATAAGACCCCCAGTCCTGATGGGTTTCCCACTGAATAGTTTAATACATTCAAACATCTGTTGAGTCCCTATCTTCTGTGTACCTTTGAGGCGGTTTTGGATGCGGGCATCCTTCCTCCCTCCATGTGGGAGGCTTTGATTGTTCTCATCCTTAAGCCACACAAAGACCCTCTGGATTGTGGCTCTTACAGACCCATTTCATTAATTAGTGTGGATGCAAACATTTTAGCAAAGGTGCTAGCTAACCGATTAAACAATATAGTTCCTTTTCTGGTACAGAATGACCAAGGAGGCTTCATCCCTGTTCGCTCTACGAGAATGAACATATGTAGACTTTTTCAGAACATGCAATATTCCCATGACCACTCTTCTAACCGGGTTATCGTGTCATTAGACACTTGTAAGGCATTTGATAGCGTAGAGTGGCCCCACTTGTTAAAGGTGTTACAAACCTTATGGGTTTAGTCCTCGGATGATTGCCTGGATCCGGCTGCTCTACACTGATCCAGTGGCCAGAATTCGGGTCAACACATCTGTCTCTCCAAAATTCTCCATCTTGAGGGGTACACGGCAGGGCTGCCCCCTTGAAACAGAAAAAAACAGACTGGATGGCTAAACTCCTGTGCAATGACTTTATTCTTGGTCAAAATACAGCATACAGTGTACAGGTGACCTACAATGGACATCTGATGCATTTCACACCAACGGGTGCTTAATCATAGCCTGGCTCTGATTAAGCACTCGTTGGTGTGAAACGTGTCAGCACACTGTATGCTGTATTTTGACCAATAATAAAGTCATTGCACAGGAGTGTAGCCATCCAGTCTGTTTTTTTCTGTTTCAATGCACTTGCTTGAAGGCAGTGCCACACCCACACCCTGGGGATAGAGGTTGAAGCAGCAGGGTCTTGAGTTACCTGGAGTGATGCTTATCTCTTCATCATACATAAGGGCTGCCCCCTGTCTCCGTTCCTCTTCGCATTGGCCATTGAACCATTGGTAGTTCGGATACCCTCTTCATCGACCATTCAGGGTCTCATCATTGGCAATATACAGGAGCGAGTCTCATTATTTGCCGATGATAGCCTTATATATTTGGCTGACCCTTCTACGTCCTTATGCTCCCTATTACAAGAGATGGAGAGTTTCTGCAAGTTTTCAGGTTTCAGGATCAATTGGTCCAAATCCAGTCTTTTTCCACTGGACCCAGGGGCAGAGCTGGTAGTTCATCCGAGTTATCAACTGCAGGTGGTCCATTCCTTCCACTACTTGGGAGCGGTGGTACAGTTACCCCTGAACTCCTATGTGACTAATAACCTGTGTTCAATTATTGCCCAGCTACAACAATGCACAAGCCAGCGGATGAGTCTCCCATTAGACCTCATGGGCAGAGTCAATTTATTAAAGATGATTTTCCATCCAAAACTCCTATATGTATTGGCTAATGCTCCTGAAAAATTCCCAAATCTTTATCTAAGCAAATTGATTCTCTTTGCACAGGCTTCCTCTGGAACTGGAATTCTCCCAAAATGGCCCTTGAAATCTTGAAACTGCCCTCTCATTTAGCCGGCTTGGCTTTTCCAAATTGCTACCTTTACTATTTAGTATCCCAGATGGTGGTGGTACATGACTGGTTACATCCCTCTCCACATAATGCTTGTACCACCACCGAAGCCGCCATAGTCTCCTCACTCAAAACTCTACACAATATCATCTATCATAGACAAGTTCCACCCGGCCCAGGTACGGTAATGCTACAAACTACATAGTCTCTTTTTACTACTATAGTGACTCACTTCTCCAAAGATACATGGGCCTCCTCCCCGAACAGTCCCCTTTGGAATAACCCCGTACTGAATGAACTGTTAATGATTCCTCATCCACAGTACTGGATTGTCAGGGGAGTGAAATACCTCTGCCATTTTTACACAGAACAGGGCCTTAAGTCCTTTTCCCAAATGTGGGACGACTTTTGTCTTCCCCTCTTTGTTTTTTTATTTTCAACTTTGCCATGCTCTGAGAGCACAATTTGGCTCACTCTCACTTCCACTACAGATGGTCTCACTAGAGAAGCTACTCAGAAACTCATATACTACTAAATTGATCTCTCAGTATTACTCTGCACTAATGGCTGACTCCAACCCACGGTTTGCGGCGGCACAAACCCGTTGGGCTGCTTTAGATATTCATTTCACTGATGATGATTGGACTGAATTTGCGGACACTTATAAAAGCTCGGTCATAGCCTCTAGAGATTGAGTTATGCAACTAAAGGTATTTCATCATAGTCATCTTACCCCTTGTTGAATATATAAGATGGGATTGCGATCCACACAGGAGTGCTTTACGAGGTTGTGGAACTGGGGCTGACTTAATTCATTGCTTCTGGTCCTGCCCGTTAGTTTATTCCTTCTGGTCCATTCTTATCTACTGTCCTGGGTCTCCCTAATATTCTGTATCCTAACAATTGTTTATTAGGTATTTTTGGTGAACTATCTGTTTCTATATATACTAAATGATTACTACGTGTGTTATATTTTTTCACCAGAAAGGCTATCCTCCTGAACGGGAAAAGGACCTCAGGGCCCACTGTAGCAACCTGGCTTCAACAAATTAATAGTAGCTTACCTCTATATAAGCTCACTTACAAGCTACAAGAGCAACCACTTGTCTTTGACAAATTACGGAGTAGATGGATATCCAGTCCTCTTACCCTGATGTCCTCAGGCTCAGAAGACTAGTCTATAATGCTGTTGTATGACTTAGTGATCTGAAGTGTGCTGCCATATCTCTGACATTTGTAAGATTTGAATGCTGTAACTATGTTCTTATTTCTGTACACTTTGCATGTGAGACTTAGGAGGCACAGTCTGGTTTTTTGGCTGCGGTTGTAGCCTTTATTGTTTGTTGCTCATGCAAAACTTTCAATAAAACATATCTTTAAAAAAAAAAGACTATGTCATTATACATTGTTTCTTATTTCATGTAAACAATTTCTAATGCTAAATTGCTACAAAGTCCTAGCTAGAGTTCAATATTCCTAGATTCATGTGAGAATATATGGTTATTCATTAAAATGGTTGCAAAGGGACTTCTGGTTCCAGCGGCGCATGGAGTAGCAGCACCGCTCTCCAGCTCCCGCTCTAAGACCCACAAATCTGCCTACAAAAGCCGCCCAAACATCCGCTGCTGCCCTCACACCACTCTGAGCCTCTCCACCATTATCATGGACCAATTCTTAGAAAAAAACAGACTGCGAGATGCACAGCTCCAAATTGAGACCGGGGGTGCGGGCTTGTCATCCAGTGTGGCTGACGAGCCCGATATGGAGGTAGGTGGTGGACCCCACCCCAAACGAACATATGTCCCAGTTGACAAAGAAGGGCAAACTCTTTTTGCGTCCGCTATGTAATCCCTCCACTTGACACATGGTATCTATTCCACCCTATGGACAGAGAGTTCACTTTCTATTCCTCTCCACACAAAGTTTTTACAAGAATTGACTATAACTTTCATACTGGCAATCTAGTTCCAACGATTGCGGAGACTGAGATCCATGAAAGAGGCATATTAGATCACTCCCCAATTTCGATTACCCTCAATGACACCGTATCCCAATCGATTCCTCGCCTATGGCGTTTTCCTCCCTTGCTTCATAACAATGTAGATTTTCAATCTTACATGGAACTGGCGTGAAAGGAATTTGCTACGGCAAATGCATCCCATGTAATAATCTATTGGGAAGCCAGAAAAGCTTTCCTGAGAGGGCGAATCTTATCAAACACTGCCTCATATAAGAAAAACTCCCTCTCTAGCTTTAAAAATCCAAGTTCCTTACTTAGACTGGCCCAACAAGCGCTCTCCAAACCAAGACTCCCCAAGCAACAGAGATGAGTGGCAAAAAGCCAAAACCAATTTGACATTTGGGCAGATAACTTATAACTAACCATCGCTCACAAGCTGATGCCATCTATTATAGGTACGGCAACAAATCGGGCAAACTACTAACGAGAATATGCAATGGTCTCTACAGCCCCAGTCACATCATGGCACTTAGGGACTAAACAGGTGCTATCAACAAAACCCCAAAAGAAGTCAGCAGGGTTAAGAAATGCTTCTATTCCATCTTATACACTCCTGACCTCATGGACCATAAAGTCGCCACAAAGTCGCCCAAAGTTTTTTAGACAAATTAGATTTACCCACAGTCACCCTATCTCAACTTGAGGCCTTAAACGCCCCAATTTATAGCACTGAACTCCTTGCAGCAATTCGCCAACTAGCCCCCAACAAAGCCCCAGGACCAGACAGATTCAAGGGGGACTTTTACAAGAGTCTCCAGAATCAGAGGTAAGAGTAGGACAAGTGCCCTGTAAACAAATGTGGATAGGGAAATGACTTAAAATCACATAAAAAAAAATAAATAAATGGAGGAGGTGGTGGATGTGGAGTAGGAGGTTGAGGAGGCGGTGACTGTGGCGGTGTAGGTACTGGAAGTGGTGGTGGAGGAGGAGTTAGCCAACGCTGTTTTTTGTTTGTTTGTTTGTTTTTTCTAATTGGGGTAGCCCCCAAAATATTGAGACATATTTTAAAAAAAGGATACGTTCACTTAAGTATACCAATGGCTGTGTGAGGCCGGTATAAATGGCTATTCTGCACAAGGTACAGACAAGTCCTGTGGGATCGAAGCCTGGTTCATTTTAATAAAGGTTAGCTTGTCCAGGTTGGCTGTGGACTACCAAATTCAGCACATGCGCCAGGCAAGGGATGTGCATCAAAACCGGCTAGGCCCAGAGCTGCTACGAGATTTCGCCCATTATCGCACACCACCAGGCCGGGCTTGAGGCTCAGTGGCAACAACCACTCATCGGTCTGTTGTTCAATGCCCGTCCACAGCTCCTGTGCAGTGTGGGGTTTATCCCCCAAACATATCAGTTTTAAAACAGCCTGCTGTTGTTTCCCCCTGGATTTGCTGAAGTTGGTGGTGAAGGTGTTACACTGAGCGGATGAGGAGGTGGTAGAGGAGGAGGAAGCAGAGTAGGAGGAGGCAACAGGAGGGAAAGAGAAATGCCCTGCAATCCTCAGTGTCGGAAGGACATGCGCCAAACTGCTATCTGCCTCATGCCCATCCGAAACTACATTTGCCCAGTGTGCAATCCCTGCCCGTGCTTACTGGTCCACGTATCAGTGGTTATGTGGACCTTGCCACAGATGGCGTTGCACAGTGCACACTTGATCTTGTCCCCGACTTGTTTGTGCAGGGAAGGGATGGCTTGCCTGGAAAAGTAGTGGCAGCTGGGAACCATGTACTGTGGGACAGCCACCGCCATCAGGTTTTTAAAACTGTCCGTGTCCACCAGATGGAATGACAGCATTTCAAAGGCCAGGAATTCTGAAATGCTGGCATTCAGGGCCAGGGATCGCGAGTGGGTAGGGAGGTACTTCCTCTTTCTCTCCAGTGTTTGGGAGATGGACAGCTGTAAGCTTCCATGGGACCATGGTGTGGAAATACTTGGGGACGATGGCGGACATGGTGGCGTTGCTGTCACATTGTCTGTTTGCTGCGTGGCAGGTGACACTGGCACTGTGGAGATGGAGGAAGAGGCCGAGGCAGCAGCAGAAGAGGAAGCAGGAGGAGCCAGAGACCTTTTTCAGCTCGTGTTTTGCATGTAGATGCCTGGTCATGCAGGTTGTGCTCAGGTTTAGAACATTTATGACTCGCTTCAGGCTCTGATTACACAGCATGCAAACCACTCGTGTCTTGTCGTCAGCACATTGTCTGAAGAACTGCCATGCCAGGGAACTCCTTTGAGCTGCCTTTGGTGTGCTAGGTCCCTGGGTGCGGTGGGTAGTAGCAGGCATACTGTCTAGGGGACGGTCGCTCCACTTTTGCAACCTGCCTTTTCTTTCGCTGAGCTGGTGCCTCTGTGCGACCACCACCCCTTTCTCCAAACTGCACACGTCACTCGCATGACCTTCATTCCATGTGGGGTCTAGGACCTCATCATCCTCCACATCATCTTCCACCCACTCTTCACCACTGCCCTCCTTGTCAGTCTGCACACTGTAGAAAGCCGCAGCAGTTTCGTTATCATCAGAGACATGCTGCGGTGGTGTTTCCATGTCCTCATCCTGAAACAGAAGTGGTTGGGCATCGGTGCACTCAATGTCTCCCACTTCTGGGGCAGGGCTATGTGGATGGCCCACGGAATGCACACCAGCAGAGTCATCAAAAAGCATAAGAGACTGCTGCATGAGTTGGGGCTCAGACTGCTTGGCTGATTCACAATAGGCTGAGGTGAAAGACCGATGGCCATGGGGTTCAGGTGCCAACTCTGAGCTTTCAGCAAGGGACTGTGTGTGAGACAATGTGAAGGAACTGGAGGCATTGTCTGCCACCCAATCTACTATCACCTGTACTTGTTCTGGCCTCACCATTCGTTGAGTGGCATTTGGGCCTACCATATAATGCTGAAGGTTCTGTCGGCTACTCGCACCTGAGAAAGGTGTTTCACTTGTGTGTGTAGCTGGCACATATCGACCATGTACTCTCCTTGCAACAGGAAGTTCACCAACACCAGCAGCACCAGCAGCACCAGCAGCACCACGACCACGTCCCTTATTTGACGCTCTCCTCATTCTGGACGCAAATGTACTATTTAGCACAAATTTATATTATTTTTTATAACGCTAATCTGACCCTCACACCAGCAGCAGGATCCTCTCCCTACACTAGTATGAGATGATTTTATAACGCTAATCTGTCCCTCACATTAGCAGCAGCAACCTCTCCCTATACCAGTATGAGATGATTTTATAACGCTAATCTGTCCCTCACACCAGCAGCAGGAACCTCTCCCTACACCAGTATGAGATGATTTTATAACGGTAATCTGTCCCTCACACCAGCAGCAGGAACCTCTCCCTATACTAGTATGAGATGATTTTATAACGGTAATCTGTCCCTCACACTAGCAGCAGGAACCTCTCCCTACACCAGTATGAGATGATTTTATAACGGTAATTTTTCCCTCACACCAGCAGCAGGAACCTCTCCCTACACCAGGGCAAACGAGTGAAACGCTTGTTGATTGGCTGCCCTGCAGCTATTCAAAAGGCATGAAAAAATACTCGAACCCCGATCCTAGACTTTTTCTCAAATGTCCTGGTTTGGGTTCGGGACACGGACACCCTAAAGTCCGGTACGAACCCGAACTTTACAGTTCGGGTTCGCTCAACTCTCATCCTGATGGTCTTGGAACATGTCAAAATATGCCCAAAGGGAGATTTTGCCATCAACACCCTGGACCCCGAAAAAGCCTTTGATAACATATGTTTTAAATGGCTATTCTTGGTTTTATCCAAAATGGGCTTTCATGGTCCCTTTAACCACTTGGTTAGCTCCATGTATACATCTCCCACGGCCAGGTTGGTGGTAGCGGGTCTCCTCACTGAAGAGCTCCGCCTCTACAAGAGCACAAGACAGGGATGCCCCCTCTCGCCTTTACTCTTCAATTTGGCATTAGAATCCCTCTCCAGATATCTAAATACCAAAGCTCCCCTAGTTGACTATGAATTGAGATCAGCTCTCTTCGCAGATGATGTCCTTATATTTTCAGAAAACCCTACCTCAGACATTACCACCATCATGAAGACATTTGATGTATTCAGGCTTTGTTCAGGCCTGCGTATCAACTACAATAAAAGCAAAATGTTACCCCTTGGCCCCTCACCAAACCCACACCGTACAAATAACTTGCCTTTCACAATAGCTAAATCCCACATTACCTATCTACAGGGGCATTGCTAGGTGGAAAAAAAAAGACCAGGGGCTCCAGCCTGAAGAAATGCGCGCTCGTAGCACGCCACGGCAAAATGGGCGTGGCATAAACTAAAAAGTGGGTGTGACTTAAGGGGCGTGGCTTGAGTCTGAGATGAACAAGGGATGGAGGAAGGAAGAAAGAAAGAAATAGGGAGGGAAGGAGAGAGAAGAGAAGGAAGAAAAGAGGGACAGAGGGACAGCAGGTCCAGATCCTATACCACAATAACAATATGTGTATTCCAGAAAGTTTAACAATCAGCAGATAAAGATATTCCAAACACCTGGTGTTGGCGCTTCAATCATCCCAGCACCATGATTGGTATGGTGTCAGGATGATTGAAGTGCATTATTTCTATTATTACACTGTAATAAAACTTACCATAATGCAGAATCAGTGGGAGCCCTGAGTGTGTCACTTGCCATTGTCGCCTGCCACCAGACGCCATCAGGTTTCCCCAGCAGAGTCCCTCCTTCCATCAGGTGCCCCCAGCGGAGTCCCTCCTTCCATCAGGTGCCCCCAGCGTCCTCCTTCCATCAGGTGCCCCCAGCAGAGTCCCTCCTTCCATCAGTTGCCCTCATCAGAGTTCCTCCTTCCATCAGGTGCCCGCTGTGGAGTCCCTCCTTCCATTAGGTGGCCCCTGAGGAGTCCCTCCTTACATCACAGATGCCCCCAGCGGAGACCCTCCTTACATCATAGGTGCCCCAGCGGAGTCCCTCCTTACATTACAGGTGCCCCCAGCGGAGTTCATCCTTCCATTAGGTGCCACCAGCGGAGTCCCTCCTTACATCATAGATGCCCCCAGTGGAGTCCCTCCTTACATCACAGGTGCCCCAGTGGAGTCCCTCCTTCCATTAGGCGCCCCCAGCGGAGTCCCTCCTTACATCACAGCTGCCCCCAGTGGAGTCCCTACTTACATCACAGGTGCCCCCAGCAGAGTGCTTCCTTACATCACAGGTGCCCCCAGCGGAGTGCCTCCTTACATCACAGGCGCCCCCAGCGGAGTGCCTCGTTACATCACAGGTGCCCCCAGTGCAGTGCCTCTTTGAAACACAGGTACCCCAGTGGAGTGTCCCTCATTACATTACAGGAGAATGGTGATGTGGGGGGCAGTGAGAGATGATGTCATCTCTCTGCTCCCCGCCACACCTCCGACATTGCAGAGGGTGGAAGAGCAGTGATGCGGGGTGGGCAGAGAAAGATTATGTCATCTCTGCTCGCCTGCCCCGCTCATTTGCTTCTCATCTGCAGCCAGCTCGCGGCTGCCTTATGCAGGCTGCCCATGGCTCTATCAAGCCATCTGCTCACGGCTCTCTTATGCGGGCCTCCCGTGGTTCTATCAAGCCGCCCGCTTGCAGCTCTCATGCAGCCTGCCCCCTGTTAGGGACCCAGGGCTATGGACATTAGGTCCAGGGCTGCAGCCTCAATAGCTACACCCTGGTGACGCCCCTGCCTACCTAGGTATAAAAATTGGCAGAACTCCTTCTTCACTATATTCTCTGAACTATCCACCTCTAATCAGTAAGATTGTTAACACATTGGAAAACTGGATGGATCTGCCTCTTTCACTTCTGGGGAGATGCCACTTATTTAAAATGGTTACTTTTGCTTGGTTGCTTTACCCCATGCAAACCATACCACTGCTACTAAAACATAAAGATATCCAGTTAATAAATAAAGCCATTTCTAAATGTATCTGGCGACAAAAAAGACCACGCATAGCTCTAACAAAACTGCACCTCCCAGGGATGAAGGCCGCATTAGCCTACCAAATATTAGGGTTTATAATTTAGCATGCCTACTGAGAATAGCTCTAGATTGGACACTCTAGACTTTGGGTTACTCCAATTACTCTCAAATCAGTGATGGCCCATCCTTACTCATTGGTGGCACTGTTTGGAAGTCAGTATGTCCGAACTTACAGCATAATCTTCTTTTAAGAGACACGGCCATAGCCTGGAGGGAAGTACGAAAAAGGCCTATGCCTTTATCTCTTTATCTCCAGACACCTACCGATTCAACAAAATCCCAGCTTCCCTCCGGGAATGGAACACCGAGCCTACCCCTTATGGGAAAAGAACGGCTTCGCCGACTTCTCATCTCTCTGTGATCTGGAGTCAGGCACTCCACATGCCTTCTCAGTCATAGCCAAGAAATACTCTCTTCACAATCACATATACAGCTGTGCTCATAAGTTTACATACGCTGGCAGAATTTATATGTTCTTGGCCATTTTTCAGAGAATATGAATGATAACACAAAAACTTTTCTTTCACTCATGGTTAGTGTTTGGCTGAAGCCATTTATTATCAATGAACTGTGTTTACTCTTTTTAAATCATAATGACAACAAAAACTACCCAAATGACCCTGATCAAAAGTTTACACATCCCAGTTCTTAATACCATGTATTGCCCCCTTTAACATCAATGACAGCTTGAAGTTTTTCGTGGTATTTTTGGAAGAGGCTCTTTATCTTCTCAGATGGTAAAGTTGCCCATACCTATTGGCAAAAAGCCTCCAGTTCCTGGAATTTTTTGGGTTTCCTTGCATGAACTGCATGTTTGAAATCTCCCCAGAGTGGCTCAATGATATTGAGGTCCGGAGACTGAGATGGCCACTCCAGAACCTTCAATTTTTTTCTGCTGTAGAGAATGACAGGCCAATTTTGCCTTTTGTTTTGGATGATTGTCATGTTGGAATGTCCAAGTACGTCCCATGCGCAGCTTCCTGGCTGATGAGTGCAAATGTTCCTCCAGTATTTTTTGATAACATACTGCATTCATCTTGCCATCAATTTTGATCAAATTTCCTGTGTAGCTCACATATCACCAAAACATCAACAATCCACCTCCGTGTTTCACAGGCCTTGTTGGCTCCTCTCCAAATGTAGAGTTTTTGGTTGTGGCCAAAAAGCTCAATTTTGGTCTCATCACTCCAAATGACTTTGTGCCAGAAGATTTGATGCTTGTCTCTGTGCTGTTTGGTGTATTGTAAGTGGGATACTTTGTGGCATTTGCTTAGTAATGGCTTTATTCTGACAACTAGACCATGCAGCCCATCTTTCTTCAAGTGCCTCCGTATTGTGCATCTTGAAACAGCCACACCACCTGTTTTCAGAGAGTCCTGAAGTTATTTGTGGGGTTTTTTTTCCATCTCAAAAAATTTTCCTGGCAGTTGTAGCTGAGATTTTAGTTGCTCTACCTGGCCGTGGTTTGGTTTCAACACAACCCCTCATTTTCCACTGCTTGATTAGAGTTTGAAAACTGCTGATTGGCATTCTCAATTCCTTGGATCTTTTATCTTATCTTTTTATAACCCTTTCCTGTTTTATACAGTTCAACTACCTTTCCCACAGATCCTTTGACAATTATTTTGCTTTCCCCATGACTCAGAATCCAGAAACGTCAGTGCAGCACTGGATGAAAGATGCAAGGGTCTGTCAGGAGTCCAGAAACTCATTGACCTTTTATACACACACACTAATTACAAGCAAACAGGTCACAGGTGAGGGTTGTTACCTTTAATAGCCATTCAAATCCCTTTCTGTCAACTTGTGTGCATGTTATCAGGCCAAAATCACCAGGGTATGTGAACTTTTGATCAGGGTCATTTGGGTAGTTTCTGTTGTCATTATGATTTAAGAAGAGTAAACACAGTTGATTGATAATAAATGGCTTCAGCCAAACACTAACCATGAGCGAAAGAAATGTTTTTGTGTTCTCATTCATATTCTCTGAAAAATGGCCAAGAAATCATAAATTCTGCCAAGTTATGTAAAGTTATGAGCACAACTATATTCTACTACTGGCAATGTGTCAACTATATCCGCACCTCTGGTAGCAGTGGCGGCAGGTGAAATTTGAGGATGGGGGTGCCTCGACCCTACCCTTCCTTTTTGACCCCTCCCACTTCTCAAAAGCTCCACCAGCCACCAGCCACCAGTTAAGAGTATACAGAGCCACAAGATAGCAGTATATAGTCACCAGATAGCAGTATACAGAGCCACCAGATAGAAGTATACAAAGTCACCAGATAGCAGTATATAGAGTCACCATATGGGAGTATACAGAATCACCAGATAGCAGTATACAGAGCCACCAGATAGCAGTATACAAAGTCACCATATAGCAGTATACAGAGCCACCATATAGAAGTATACAGAGTCACCATATAGCAGTATATAGAGCCACCAGATAGCAGTATACAGAGTCACCATATAGCAGTATACAGAGTCACCAGATAGCAGTATATAGAGGAGTCACCAGATAGGAGTAAACAGAGGAGTCACCAGATAGGAGTATGCAGAGGAGTCACCATATAGCAGTATACAGAGGAGTCACCAGGTAGCAGTATACAGAGGAGTCACCAGATAGGAATATACAGAGGAGTCACCAGATAGGAATATAAAGAGGAGTCACCAGATAGGAGTATACAGAGGAGTCACCAGATAACAGTATACAGAGGAGTCACCAGAAAGCAGTTGTTAGGAGAAACCCTGCCTTTAATGGACTTTTTAGCGCTATTTGTGCCCACGCGCCGGAAACTGCGCCAGACGGCTCTATTTCAATGGGACACACCTTGCAGCAAGTGCTGTCTGATCTACAGCGTTACCTGTACTAATCTGCACCTGATAACCTGTTCTGAACCCGTTACCGACCAGGCTTGTCTACGACCCTCCTGCTGTCTATCTGTACCCAATCCCGGCTTGCCTACGACTACATTCCTGCCTGACCCTCTGCTACTTCACTGCCCGGCTGTTGACGACCCTGCCTGGACCCGACTACCCGCCTGCCTGCTCCTCTTGTACCGCACCACCAGCTTGTTGCCAAACCTGCCTTCACCTGACTCCACTTCAGTGCCTGTTGCTATCCAGGCCTCAGTGGCTTCCAGCTCAGCAGCTTCCCAGCTCAACTGGGTGGTTCCTATTTAACTACACCTTCCACCCGCAGGTCAGCTCTACCTCCGGAGATCCCACGGACCTCCTGCTGGCGAACATCATTGGACTATCACAGGCACTCACACCTCACCATGCTCTTGTGGCTGCTGTCTCAACCCCAGCAGTCCCTCGAACTGGGGTCGTAGGAGAGGCCGTCCCCTGCTGTCAGGCTCCAAACCTGGTACATAACAGCAGTATACAGAGTCACCATATAGCAGTATACAGAGTCACCAGATAGGCGTATACAGAGCCATCATATAGCAGTATACAAAGGAGTCACCAGATAGCAGTATATAGAGGAGTCACCAGATAGGAGTAAACAGAGGAGTCACCAGGTAGCAGTATACAGAGGAGTCACCAGATAGGAGTATACAGAGGAGTCACCAGATAGCAGTATACAGAGGAGTCACCAGATAGCAGTATACAGAGGAGTCACCAGATAGCAGTATACAGAGGAGTCACCAGATAGGAGTATACAGAGGAGTCACCAGATAGGAGTATACATGGAGTCACCAGATAGCAGTATACACAGGAGTCACCAGATAGCAGTATACAGAGGAGTCACCAGATAGGAGTATACAGAGGAGTCACCAGATAGGACTATACAGAGGAGTCACCAGATAGGAGTATACAGAGGAGTCACCAGATAGCAGTATACAGATGAGTCACCAGATAGGAGTATACAGAAGAGTCACCAGATAACAGTATACAGTACTACCCCCAACCCCCCCCCCCCCCCACTGCCGTGGGCCTCGCGGGAGGCACTGACAGCATGCACCCCCGGTACTTACTGTGTGTGGGGACTCTGGAGGGGAGAGGATCCCAATCCTCCTGTCTCCTCCATGCAGTGGCGGCAGCGGTGTGTGGAGAGTGCGGACGGAGGTGTCCGCTCCTCATCTTTCCTCTTCCTTCATAAACCCCCATGGCATCCAATAGGATCGCCTGGCGCTTTGGCCATTCAGGAAACAGGTTTTACCGACCTGCCTCCTGATTGGCGGGAGGCACTGCAGTGTGAAAATAGCAAGAATTCATTCGCTATGGTCACACAATTGGGTGGGATCGGGGTGCACTCTCTGCGCCCCAAGCCCACCCTTTTTTGAAGCCTATTAGAGCCTCGGGCTCTAATCAGGTGCCTCAAAAAAAAAACACTCCCTCCCGCCCTCACCATAGGAATCCATGCGCCCGGCGTCCTGAAAGGGGCTGGGCGCATGGATAGGAAGGCGGTGGCAGGGATGGGGAGGCAGCGCCCGTGTGCCCTTAATGCATGGGCCACCCCTGTGTGGTAGCGATGGGGGCAAGAGGTTCAAAGCATCCATCATAGACTCTCTACTTCAAGCAGGTTTATATACAATCTCAGACATATACAAACTTTTACTCAATAAGATCACATCTAGGTCCTCTTTTTCAGCTATGACAAATTGGAGCAAATACTTTCCTGATCCAGAGCTACCTGACAAAATAATGCAGGGGTACATTAAAACCCTTTAGCACAAACCATGTGCATATTGGAGGGAAACACAAATGAAAATCCTCCACCGTGCTCATATACCCTTACCCCATACAAAAATAATCCTCAGCAAATGTGTTGCCCTCTCTGTCATCAGACAAGACCCACCCTAACACACCGATTTTGGTCATGTAGCTATATTTCCGCTTTCTGGGATCAAATCATATCCTACATCCAAGAAATCACCCTGCTTCATCTTCCAAAAGACCCTCTACTTTTAACTTTTGGTTACTGGAAAAACAACTCCAGAAATGGTCTTCCTCCGATACAGATCACTCTCTCAAAGATTGTATCCTAATTTGTCTGTTTGCGGCACGAAGAGCAATCCTCAAAAATTGGACCTCTCCGTCATGCCCAGGAATCTCCCAGATCAGACAAGAACTCTTATTAAAGTTGCATAAAGAAAAACTTACCACAAATTTCACCCACCCGCCTGCAAAAAAATGCTTTTCCTAAGATGGGAAGCCTTCATAAATTCAACATGTCCTCTTGCTTCACTCAACAATTTTCACAGCCCTTTCATCTATTATAGGGACCTCCAATCCTATTACGACAAAGAGGATGTCTCTTGAGTTCTCACGTACCATTCCAAATTCAGGAATACTACTAGGAACTTTTTGAACCAGACAAAATCATCTCTTTTCCATGCTTCACTCATCTAACGATGAACTCTCACTCCATCCTCCACTTGAATTGAAGGATCAATTGATCTATTTATGGTAAATTTATGCAGGTCCCCGCCCCCCAGCATGTAGCAATTTTAGGAATTTTCACATTTTTAACCTAGCCCCCCCATCTATACTTACTTAGTCTGCCGTTAGCAGATCTATACAGATTTTACTATTATTATTAGTAGTATTATATGTTTCTCCTTACAAATTTTCTCTTATTCTCACTCCCGTTTTCTACTCTTTATTATTTCACATTGTTTACTCATTGTTTAAGAAGTGAAAATGTATACATCAGGTGACGGGAGCTTCCTGACCACCTTTCCTTCACAACTGTATTGCCATTTTCTCAATAAATTCTTAAAAAATAAATGGTTGCAAAGAATTATTCTTTTTTTGCACAGGAATTGCACAGATCAGCCCCAAAACTCCTCTTCTCAGGTCCCCCGCCAGAACTGTTGACTCCTCCTCTCTGTCCAGTACCCCCACAGAAAGCCACTCCCCATGGGAGCACTCCTGTGTGCTCACTACTGAGCCCTGCTATTGCGTCCATTGATGCGGAAAGCAGAACTCGGACTCACCCCCACTCCCTCATCACTCGTCCCTCGTCACATGGACAGCACTGGGACCCAAAGGCTCCAGGTGCCCCAGCAAAGTGAGTGAGACATGGAAGTGAAGAGAGAGAAGAGCCACAGACACGCACGACACTGGATCTAACAAGAGCTCAGTTAGGTATAAGGGGGAGTGAAGGGCCAAAATCAATGCCTAAACATTTTTTACCTTAATGCAAGGAATACTATGCTGTTCGTACTTTCATTAAAGTTTTCACCCTTTTTGCTCTAATAACATATCTACATAAGGAGAGTAGCTAAAAAAGTCTCAGTACATATACAGTGTATGCTGCTTTTCTGCTATTTAATCCTGTTCGTCATCCACAACATGAATCTCCGGCCATGAATCACCAATAGCAATGCATCTCTGCCATCAAATCCAACAGCATAATGCAAACGTTCACCCTGCTAAGCAATTTGTAGTCGCTGGTTATCTTGCAGATAAGTGACTTTGCATTATTCACTTAAAGTGGTTGTTAACACACTTCATATAAATCATGTAATCCCCTCTGTACTACACTAATAAGTGTACCTCTGCCTGTGTAATGTAAAAAATCTGCCGCTCTATACCTATATCAGCTCCGTTCCCGGCACTCAGCTGACTTGTCAGCTTTCTTCTCTCTCCGCTAACAGATCCAGTGGGTGGGGCCGAGCCCTCCCGCTGACGTCAGCCGGGGAGAAGGGGGAGAGAGGAGCGCGCTCATATAGTGGCGCATATAGGCGAATATAGGGTGGCAGATTTTTTACATTTCACAAGCACAGGGACACTTAGGGCCTGATATACTATAACTTCCAAATCTACTCCAGCAGTGCCTTAACCACTTGACAACTGGGCACTTAAACCCCCTTCCTAACCAGACCAATTTTCAGCTTTCAGTGCTCTCACATTTTGAATGACAATTACTCAGTCATACTACACT
>BLSH010297125.1:255629-266145 GCA_018402905.1 Glandirana rugosa | reverse complement strand
CTTGCTCCCAGCTTTCTCTTGATTTCCTGTGTATGACCCGGGTTCGGCTTTGATTACAGTTTGGCATTCCGTATCTGCTGTATATACTTAGTTTAGGCAGTTGTTCTTTGTCTGTCTTTGGCTTGCTTTACACCGTTTGGTATGCTGGAGGTGCATTTACATCTTTGTTCAATTATCTTTTAAATAAACTATATTATTTTACACTACTTGTGCCTGGCATTCTGTGTTGCAGTGCACACATGTCTGGTCACACCAGTTGCTGACAAGTTGGCTTTACGAGATCTTCAAAATGACCTTCAATAGTTATACAAATGCGAATAAGGGAGGCTCAGTAGTGGTTATGGATTGCCACTAGTTACAGGGATGAGGCTCTCAGACAGCGTATTGGATAGAGGTACATATGGCATTCTCAAGGGGGACCCAACCAAATAGTATAGGGGTGTCCTCTACAGTTTGGTTCAAGAAGGAGTACATCTGGGGATATTCAACATTAAAGAAGCAGAGAGTTTGATTCCGGAACATCCCGTTGTGCTTATCTTCCATCATCTCCCAAGACTCATAAAGGTTTAAACCTTCTTAAGGGTAGATCCATAGTTGCTGGCATCGGGTCCCTGAATGAATGCTTGGGGCAATGGTTGGATGCACAGCTACAACCGTTGGTAAGGTCCTTACCTGGATATCTTAAAGATACCAACCATCTTCACAACTTAATGAGTGACATCTCGTGGAGAACGGAATATCTATGGGTCTCATGCAATGTCACTAGTTTATATTCTAGTATTCCACACCATTTAGCTAGGGAAGCTGTGCCTTTTTACTTGGATTTTCACACTGAATTGCCATTGGAACATCTGATTTACATCATGGAGGTATTGAATTATCTATTAACACATCATTTCTTTATTTTTGATTATATCTTTTACCTTCAACAGTGTGGGGCCGCGATGGGGGCCAAATTTTCCCCATCTCTAGCCAACCTCTTTATGGGGTGGTGGGAACGGTGTCATGAATCTGCAGTAACATTCATGTCCTGTCTGTCTGCTTACCTCTCTGCTTGTGGTCAGCTTAGAGACCGTACACATCTCACCTGTGTGCTAAGTAATCTTCCCTCAGCAGGGCTCCACCCCAGACTATAATTAGGAACATTATTTAAGACCATGCTCTGCAAGCTTACGCTGTCGATCAATATTGTATGTTAGGCTTCCTGTGTGTGTGGTTCCTGCCGTATGCTTTTCGACTGATCGTGACCATTCCTGTCTGTTTGTGACCCTGATTGTGGTGTGCTTTCCTGTCTGTCCCTGTCTGCTTGTTGCCCTGAACCTTGGCTATCCTACTGACAATCCTTTGTTGTCTTGCACTGCTGCTTCCTCTCTATCCTCCAGTAGCCAGCCGTGAGCATGAGCTGGGAGACCCTGGGGGCCGCGACCTGTAGTCAGTAGCAGCCAAGTTCATCCTCACCATCAGAGGCTCTGGTAAAAACCTGCTGGCTCTTAGACTCCGCGCCCTGAGGAAACCTATGCTCTAGCTACCTGTGCAATCTGTGTCAGTGCTCCTGTGGACCTGCTTTCCTGAACCACCCAGGGCTCCATTCCCAGCAGTCAGCTAAGGATCCACAACTTTAGTGGTGCGCCCCTAACCCCAGCTGTCACCTGCCATCAGGTGATCTGACAAATGGTACCACATTTATGGCAGCTCTAACCCATTCAGGCAGTACATTCACTTTTTCTGTCGTTATATTGATGATCTCCTGTTTGTTTGTAATAAACGTATGGGAGAGTCATTTTTTGTCCTTTTTGAACTCCAATCCATGTAATCTTTCATTTACGGGGTCTAGTGATCATCAGGAATTACCATTTTTGGGTGTTCTTTTGATTGCTTCAGACAGTCGTGTTATTACACGACTGTATTGGAAACCTATGGCTAACAGTCTTCTTTTGGCCCAATCTAGTCATCCTGTGCACACGATCAGAGGGTTACCGGTAGGCCAATTTATCCATACACGGAGAATTTGCAGTGAAGACTTTGATTTTGAGAAAGAATCAGCTTTGCTATATAACAGGTTTAGGGAGCATGGATATCCTGTCTGGATGTTGAATCGAGCATATAATAATAAAAACAGACAAGATGTTCTCTGTAAGCCCCATTGACCTCTCTCTAGATCTAGGATCAGACCTACTTAGAGTTTCAAGAAGTGAGTGAAATAGTAAGAAAATAATTACCTTTACTATGTGAATATGATACGTTGCTGGATGTTATGAAACAGGGTATAAACATTATTCCTAGGATGGCACGACCTTTGGCCAGTTCTCTTGCCCAGAGTTTCTTTAAGTCTGTTTCTAGGACGAGTACCACCTGGCTGCATTTTAGGCCCAACTACAAATGTGGGGGGGAAGGGATTGCCCATGTTGTCCCTACATTGCTTCGGGCGATATTGTCATTGTTGTGTAATATTTAATATATATGTGTGTGTATATATATATATATATATATATATATATATGTGTATGTACATGCACATGTATATATTATATTGTGTGTATACATACATTGGGTATGTATTGGGACAGGCACTTGACAATTCTATTTTATATTGTTGTTGTGCAAAGACGCATTGGTATTTGGGACTGGTTATCCAATTAGGCATTTCAAAGGGAGTTTTGATTAAAGACAGATAATGCCTCCATGATATGCTAATGTTACGGCTTAGGGTCATTATCTGACGCTCTTTCAAGACAAAAGGCCTAATTAAATTGCTCACTCTTAGTCACCCATGGGAGGGGGGAGAAAGGTGTATGAGAGGGGAGCCTGTGTTAAGTAAAGTATGACAGGAAGACTGGGTTCCTCTGAAGTGGTCTCAATGCTACACTATTCCTGTCATCAATATTCTCTACACCTATGTTGGATTGTATTATCTCTTGTTGGACTTTGTTCTGTCTGAAGTCAATAAATGCTTCTCTCTCTGGAAGAACCGGGTGTTGCGGAAAATTAACCATCATAATAATAATAACTAAATAATAACATCCATTACTCCACTACTATATCACTACAGTCATGTCTAGTGTTAACCATAGACAATATAGATTGGAACGGTTTTTAAACTGTAACACTAGATATGTAATTTATGTGATCATGTGCAAAGCTTGCCAAATGCAGTATGTGGGACTTACCACCAGGCACCTTCGGGATAGGTTTCAGGAACACTTGAACGATATCAAAACCAAAAAATACACCAATGTAGCAAGACAATACTTGCCATGGAGGAGACACCTTATTGGTATCGGTTCAAATAGTGGAGAAGGTCAAGCTTAATGCCCAGTGGGGAGACCTTATTAGGTTATTGTGCAGGAGGGAGGTGTTCTGGATCTTTAATTTACAAACGAGAATTCCAGATGGGCTGAACTTTGAATGGGATGTTTCCCATTACCATGAATGATCCTACACCTCCCTCCTGTATTTGCATTCATGTAATGTGTGCTTGCTACGTGCTGATGGTGAGGATTGTTATGTTAGCTATGCTTCTCAGCTTGTTGTCTTATCTATAACAATGGTTATTTTCAGTGGCTGCTTATATCCTTCCTTATTATGATTTGCACGATATACAACACGCATATATGTATGCCCTGCTTTAGAGATCTTCTTGACTCATATGTATATGATGTTTCTATGTAAAACAACATTTTCTTTCCTGTGTATTTTGGATGGTTTTTCCAGTAATTTGTTTAACATTTTTTGTATGGAGAGTGTAGACTTTTTCCTGTAAGTAGGGGTGACTGTAAAAAACTTTTTTCAAGAACATATATAATATATATATATATATATATATATATATATATACTTTTCAATAATATTAATTATATATGTGTGATATTGATAGGCATTTAAATATAGCATATACCTAGGTGGTTAATTGACTGGTTTCTTTATTTGTTTCTTTCTTGTTTTTCCCATGGACTATAGGTAGTGATGTTTTTGTCCATTTTGTGTTTTTGTATACTTTTTTTTACAATTTTTGTTTACATTTTATTTATTTTCTGGATATATACAGAATGGACTTTAGTTGCAATTAATTTACTTTTTCTTTTTTATATTTTTGTTTATTATTCACTTATATGTTTATTTTTATTTTTGGGTTTTTGAAAAGTTTTTGGGGTTTGTTCTTTAACACGCAGGTATTTTGTCAATTTTATGTATCAATGGAAATGGTATGTTTTTACAAATGTATGCTATGTGTTTTTTTGGCTTGTTTTGTCTGTTGGACTGCGGATGGGGTTATCATGTTGATTATTCCTCACTTGTGATCAGACATAAACCAGAGTAGAACCCATGACTAATCAGCAATGACTAAGCGCAGGTGTGTGAAATGCGTTTGCTGAAGCCACAGGGGATGTGTGTTCAGGCTGCGTCCTCGCTTTTAATGGATTGGAAATAAAATGACAACTTTTATGCTGGAGGTGCTGCCATTTCCTTATCTTCTTTGTATCCATGTTGGTTGCGGACCGAGGCTGGCACCCAGTGGTTGTTACAACAGGGGAGATCCCAGATTTCACCTGGAGTGGTCCAATCTTTGTACTTTATTCTGTATGGCTGCAAAGAAGCTGGAACAAATGGTGACAGTACAGTGCATGCATCCTTTATCAGCAGCCATTGGCATGGGGGAAAAAAGCTGAGCTGGCCTGTGCCTGTCATTGTGCCATACTCACACAGGTACTTGTTGATGGCCCTCTGCAGCATGTGCAGCTGCTGCAGCATTGCAAAAGTTGAGTTCCACCTGTTAAGCATGTCACAAATCAGACAGGCAGCTGGAATTCCCGCTGAATTTCAGCCAACCGAGCTCTGGCTGTGTATGACTGCCTGAAATGGCTACAGACTCTTCTGGCCCACTTTAGCAGATCTTCCTACCCTGGGTACCTACTTAAGAAATGCTGCACCACCAAATTGAGGACATTTGCCAGACATGGCACGTGTGTCAACTTACTTTGTCTAAGGGCGGACAAGAAGTTAGTGGTGTTATCGCACACCACCATTCCTGGCTCCAGCAGGCATGGCGTGAACCACCTCTGGGCCTGTCCTTGCAGAGCTGAAATAATATCTGCTCCAGTGTGGTTCCTGTCCCCTAGACAGGCCAGCTGAAGCACTGCATGGGATCTTTTAGCCTGACTCATTGAATAGCTCCTTGAACACTTAGTGGGTACTGGTGGTTCATAGGACAATTCTGCAGAGGAAGGCATGGAGGAGGAGGAGGAGGAGGGGGTGGAGCTAACAAATCTCACATCATCATCACCAGCTGTATGGAGCTGTAGCAACAAAACAAGCTGCAACACTGAGCCCTGTCCTGAATCCTTCTGAGTTGCAAGCAGAGTTACCCAATGTACTGTGAACTAAAGATATTGTCCCTGACCATACTTGCTGGACCAAGTATCAGCAGTAACGTGTGCCTTGCAGCTGACTGCCTTGCCCAACAATGCCGCAACATTGACTTCTACTGTACGTGATGGTTAAGAGCTAGAATGGCCTTACATGCAAAGAAATAGTGACTGGAAACCTGCCACTGTGGTACAGCGCATTCTGCAAAATCACGTAAGTGGACATAATCTACCAGACAGAAAGGCAGGAGTTGTAAAGCCAGTAGCTTTGACAAGCTTGAATTTAGATGCTGGGCATATGGGTGGTAGTGACTATTTTTTTTTTGCTGCAACAGCTGGGGCAGAGAAATGTGCCCGCTATAGTCTACAGTCAGTGGTGTGCTGCTGGCAGACATGCTGCAAGGACCTATGGTACCCTTCACTATAACAACATCCCTGAGAAATAATGAGATATGGCGGGTGTAGAGCAGAATTGCATCCCTTTTGTGTGACTTTCAGGTGCTCTTGCCAACGGGCTGAGTGGTGGGAGGTTAAATGTCTTGTCAAGCATGTTGTACCCAAATGGCTGGTGTTTTTGCCATGCTTGATCTGCTTTAGGCAAAGTTTGCAAATTGCAACAGTGCGATCAGCTGCAC
Source organism: Glandirana rugosa (assembly GCA_018402905.1). Classification (NCBI taxonomy): domain Eukaryota; kingdom Metazoa; phylum Chordata; class Amphibia; order Anura; family Ranidae; genus Glandirana; species Glandirana rugosa. The sequence goes on along the minus strand of BLSH010297125.1, from coordinate 260,147 downwards.
ATTTGCTAAAAAAGGCCCAGACAGATGAGCTGTGGGAAGTAGGCCGAGAGATAACAGCTCCACAATGTAATGGAATAGGGTGGCTGCTCTCTACTAGAGATGGGCCGAACACCCCCTGTTCGGTTCGCAGCAGAACTCCCGAATAGGGGAAATGTTCTGACCCGAATGGCAAACCCCATTGAAGTCTATGGGAGCCGAACAGGACAAATCAAAAGTGCCTATTTTGAAGGCTTATATGCAAGTAATTGGTCATAAAAGGGGTATGGGGGTCCGGGTACTGCTATGGGGGACATGCATTAATCCAAAAAAATAAAAAATGATTGTTTTTGAAGGAGCAGTGATTTTTAATTCTGCTTAAAGTGTGACAATAAAAATAAAACATTTCTTTAAATATAGTGATTGGGGGGGTCCCGTTAGTCTGCCTGTAAAGTGGAGCATCTGTAGCATGTATAGAACATGCTGCAGCAAAAATGACATTTCTAAAGAAAATAAAACAAGTCAAATCACATTTAAATTGACTCGCAATTGCAACTGCCGGCACCCGGCTATTTAAAAAAAAAATAAAAAATTTCCATGGGGTCCCCCCCCCAAGTCCATACCAGACCCTTCAGGTCTGGTAAGGATTTTAAAGGGAACCCTATGCTATAATTTAAAAAAAAAGCGCAGGACCCCCAAAATCCTCACCAGACCCTTATCTGAGCACACTGACTGGCAGGTCAGGAAAGGGGGGGGCACCCCTTATGATCCATACCAGGACATATGCCCACAACATGGGGGTGGCTGAATTGGGGCAGGGGGGCTCTGTCCCCCCACCCCAAAGCACTTTCCCCCCCATGTTGATGGGAGACATGGGTCTCTTTCCCACAACCCTTGGCTGTGCTTGTGGGGGTCTGCGGTCAGGGGGCTTATCTGAATTTGGAAGCCCCCTTAACCACTTGCTGACTGCCCGCCGTGGCTTGAAGGCAGCAAAGTGTCTCGTTATCGCAAACCGCCGTCACTTGACGTGACCACGATAATGGGTAACGAGTATACCCGCGATGGCTCCCCTGCAGTGAAAGAACGGAGATACGAAGGTATGTAAACACGGATCTCCGTTCTGACAGAGGGGGAAGGGCTGTGATCACAGGCTTCCTGTATATGGAAGCCGTGATCATTCCCCTCCCCCAGTCAGCCCAGCCCCCATACAGTTAGAACACACTGAGGGAACATAGTTAACCCTTAGACCTTTCCCTCCAGGTTAACCCCTTCACTGCCAATGGCATTTACACAGTACTCAGTGCATTTTCATAGCACTGATAGCTGTATAAATGCCAAAGGTCCCAAAAAAGTGTCAAAATGGCCCGACATGTCCGCCGCAATATCGCAGTACTGCTAAAAATCGCAGATCACCTCCATTACTATTAAAAAAATAAAAATAAATGAAAACACCATAAATGAATTCTCATCATTCGTAAACACGGCAACTTTTGCGCAAACCAATCAATAAACGCCGATTGCGATTTTTTTTTTACCAAAAATAAAAATCCACCAAAACCGATGAAAAAAATGTTTTTTTATATTTTTTTGGATTTGTATTTTATCAAAAAGTAAGAAATATTGTTTTTTTTTTTTTTTGCAAAATTGCTGCTCTTTTTTGTTTATAGCGGTGATCAGAAATGGCGCAGAGGTGATCAAATACCACCAAAAGAAAGCTCTATTTGTGGGAAAAATAGACGCAAATTTTGTTTGGGTACACTGTCGCAAGACCGCGCAATTGTCAGTTAAAGCAACACAGTGACGAATCGCAAAAAGTGCTCTGGTCCTAAACTGGGAAATACTTCCGGGGTCGAAGTGGTTAAAGAAGGGGACCCCCAGATCCCGGCCCCCCAACATGTAATTGAGTACTCCTACCCATTCACCAAAAAAGTGTCAAAAAGTAATAAAAACACAGAGACAGTTTTTGACAATTCCTTTATTATAAAAACTGTCCCCCGATGTAAATCCATCGTCAATCACAACTTTCGCCACACCGCCGGAACTCAAAAAAGCTGTCAAAAGCTGTCTCTGTGTTTTTATTACTTTTTTACACTATTTTTTGGTGAATCGGTAGGGGTACTATGTAGTATGTACCCCATACTCATTTACATAGGGGGGCCAGGATCTGGGGGCTCCCTTGTTAAAGGGGACTACCAGATTCTGATAGGATGACATGACGTCCAGCAGGATAATATGCCGGCACGTGCCCGTGGGGGCGTGCATCATGGCGATCGGTGGTGCGGTGTGTCAGTCTGACCCGCCGCATTACCGATTTCAGTAAAGAGCTTCTATCGGAAGCTCTTTACCATGTGATCAGACGTGACCAATCACGGCTGATCACTGCAGACGCGAGTAGTGGAGAGCCGATTGGCTGCTCTGCTGACAGGGAGGGTCTGTGCTGAATGTTTATCAGCGCAGCCCCCCTAGGTTTACCACCCTAGACCATCAGGGAGCCCACCAGGACCACCAGGGAGAGCCCACCCAGGGAGACCACCAGGGAGCCGATCCTGAGCACCTGGGAGCCGATCCTAGACCACCAGGAAGTCCACCCTAGACCATCAGGTAAGGGGTACAGTGCCCAACATGGTTGGCACTCAGTGCCACCTTCAGATGCCACCCTAGACCACCAGGGAATGGGCCCCTATTAGTGCATCTGTCATTGCCGCCCACCAGTGCCCACCAGTGCCACCTACCAGTGCCACATATCAGTGCCAATCAGTGCCCAGTGCCACCTATCAGTGCCCATTAGTGCCGCCTATGAGTGCCTATTAGTGCCGCTTATCAGTGCCTGTCAGTGCTGCATATTAGTGCCGCCTCTCAGTGCCCATCATTGCTGCATATAAGTGCCTCATCAGTGCCCCTCAGTGCCACCCCATCAGTCTGCCTCATTAGTGCCAATCAGTACTGCCTCATCAGTGCCCGTCAATGCATCCTCATCAGTGCCTGTCAGTGAAGGAGAAAATGTACTTATTTACAAAGTTTTGTGACAGAAACAGAGGAAAACTATTTTTTTTCAAAATTTTCGGTCTTTTTTTATTTGCACAGCAAAAAAGAAAAGGGGTGATCAAATATCACCAAAAGAAAGCTCTATTTGTGGGAACAAAATGATAAAAATGTTGTTTGGGTACAGCATCGCACGGCCGCGCAACTGTAATTTAAAGCGCAACAGCACTGAAAGCTGAAAATTGGTCTCGTAGGGAAGTGTTCTAAGTGTCTGGTATTGAAGTGGTTAAGGGCGCCATGGCCTGCTTCTCGGCCCTGCTCCTTAACAACCAGCTTTTACTGTGCCCTGAGTGGGAAAAGCTCATCATCAACATCCCCTCCATCCTCATCATCACTGGAGTCAACTTGGCAATACGCTGCGGCTCAGGGAACATGACTGACAATTTGTTGTTTACCAGTGTTCTCCCCCTTATGTTCCTTCCTTCTTCAACCTCAGAACCAACATCAGAATCAATTAATGCCTGTGCTTCATCAAGGAGCAAGTGGCTGACACTGTGTTCAAATAACTCAGTTGACTCCTCTACGCATGATGCTGGCGCTATGGCAGGAGTAGCTGTGGACAAGGAGGCAGAATAAGCTGCTCTGGTAGCTGCGGTGAACTGCGCACTAGTCTCTGCTTGGGTAACTGAGTATGAGGATGGTTTAGTAAGCCAGTCCACCACCTCCTCTGCATGCTGTGGCTGGATAGCATGGGCAATATCTCTACACAGAGGAAATGGTGCCCTGCTTGAGGACAGACCACGTCCACCTGAGAAAGGGTGGTGTACTTGGATACACTTTAATCAATGGAAGGCGGTGCACTTTAACCATTTGCCAACCGCGCATTGTATTAAAAAGGCCGCAAGGTGGACTCATTATTTTGGGAGGATGTACGATAACACACCCAGGAATATCCCTCAGGGCCGTCTTACTGAGCGGGCACACCTGGGCACGGCCCAGGGGCCCCAACTAGCCCCAGGTGTCCCGCAATTAAGCTGTCCTGCGTCCCGGTGGAAGGGGAGAGAAGTGGCTGCCATTTGTAGCCCGCGGCGAACCATGACAACCCGTACACGCCGCGGGCTACAGTTAAATGGCAGCCGCTTCTCTCCCCTTTGCCTTAGCGTCTCATTAAAAGCGCTGCATGGCGCTTGGATGACTCACCGGGTCTCCCCTCCTCCTGACTGACGTCATGCTCGGGTGAAGAGAGGGGAAGGTGGCCCTGCGTCCTGTCGAATTAACGCCCTGTGGACCCCGATCAACCCCGGGGACCCGGCACGGGTCCACACGGGCGAGTCATTCTGCCGGGACTCCCTATAAGGACCCACACAATAGCATGTAGGAGGGTTTTATTACTCAGGTGGAACGCCGGAAAAATTATGTTACGCGCCAACCGTTTACCAATTTCACGTGGCGGAAGGTAACTAATTTCACATAGGTTCATGTGGTGGGAAAGAGTCCACCTGCACCAGACAGGAGTTCGTCCCGTGGTAAAGGAGACACATCTCTATAACGGGTACGATA
>BLSH010297125.1:235811-250587 GCA_018402905.1 Glandirana rugosa | reverse complement strand
ATAGAGGGGGAGTTGTCATTCCAGTATAGATTTAGCCCAGGACAGCAATGCCAGAATATGTGGGATCTATGAGGGCAGCTTCCCTGCACAGCTCTGCTTAAGGAAACCATATCTATATTATTCAATACTGCCACTTTACTGTACCCTTCTACCCCCTGTACTGTGCCCACTTACCTACCCCCTGTACTGTGCCATTTTGCTCCCTGTACTGTATCCTCCTGTCCCTTGTACTGTGCCCACTTACCCTCTCCTCATTCTGTGCCCTCCTGCTCCCCCCTGTACTGTACCCTCCCGCCCCCTGTACTGTCCACTTTACCCTCCCCCTGTTCTGTGCTCTCCTGCCCCCTGTACTGTCCACTTATTCTCCCCCTATACTGTACCCTCCTAATACAGTTAATTTTTATCACTTTAAATATTTTTCCCATGATGGGCGGTGAGTGGGGCCTCATATCTAAGTTTTGCCTAAGGCCTCACAAAGCCTAGAGCCGCCTCTGGTGTCACGTACCTGGTTGTGGAGTCTGCTATGCAGAGGACAGCCTCTCTTACAATTCTGACTCGGGAACCCCTGATGTGGTGAACAGGAGGCTCGAGAGTGCAGAATGGGACGAGTGCTTGACAGGAGCACTGGTGTGGTAGCCACGGGCAGGGCTGGAGGTGCAGCTTGATGGAGCAGCGGTGGAACTCCAGGAACAGCTGGTGGCAGCCCTGTCAGGCATCGGATGAGCAGTTGATGCTGGATGAGAAGTCCGAGTACAGGCCAGGTCAAACAGGCAGGCGGATCAGGAACCAAGGAGCAGGCAGAAGAATGGTCGAAACACAAGCCAGGTTGGCAGCGGGCTGGCAGCGAGGTACCAAGGAGCAAGCAGAAGAATCGTCAGGGATAGCCGGGGTCAGGGCAGGCAGATAAGCAGCAAGGTCAGGATCAAGCCAGAAGATCAACGGAGCAGGTTCAGCAGGGAAGACAGGTGGCTGGGGTCACAGGAACACTGTCGACCAAACGGCATTGATCCCATGTCACTGTTCAGTTTAAATAGTCCCTTTGGAATCTGGGACAATTACGAACCTGAGCGCGCGTCTCCCGGCCGCGCGTGCGCACGAACGTTCATACTGGTCGTTCGTTTGTGTATGCTCCTGAGCAGTGCGCTCCTTCTTACGGACACATGGGCTCTTCGTCTTTCCTGACACTCAGCCATCCCCATCCACGGATCATCCGTCCCCATCCACGGCTCATTTATGCCTCATTCATGCTCATCTATGCCACATCCATGCCACTACAATGCCCATCAGTGCCACTACAGTGCCCATCAGTGCCACTACAGATTTGAAATGTATGCCCCTAGAACACCTCACGGTGCTCCCTGCATGTTGGGCCTCTGTATGTGGCCAGGATGTGTAAAAGTTCCACACATGTGGTATCGCTATACTCAGGAGGAGTAGCAGAATATATTTTGGGGTGTAATTTTTGCTATGTACATGCTGTGTGTTAGAAATATTGTATAAATGGACAACTTTGTGTACGAAAATCATTTGTTTTTTTTTTATACATACTTACCTGTAAAATACATTTCTTTCTAAGGACATCACGGGACACAGAGCAGGCTATATATTCTATACATACTGGGAAATCCCAGAGCAATCCCTGAAGGGAGGGAGACACAAGTTCAATTATACCGCAGCCCTCAACACACTGTGGCCAAAAGCGGAATCCTCCGCTGCTCTAACATCCACTTGATAGAATCTTGTGAATGTATGTACTGAGGACCATGTACAGTAGCAGCCTCACAAAGCTGTGCCACGATGTCCGGTGGCAGAAAGCCCAGGAGGTCCCTACTCTCCTGGTGGAAAAAGCTCTTACCCTGAATGGGGGAGCTTTCCCCTTTAAACCAAAAGCTTGAGGAATCAGCTGGCTAATCGACAGTGAAACAGCTGCCTTGGATGCCGCCTGACCCTTCCTAGGGCCTTCGGGCACAAACAAAAAAAGGCATCAGTCTTCCTGATGTCTGTAGATCTCTTCAGATAGATCTTAACAGCACACACCACATTTGCAATTGTCTATTCTCCAGTGATATCTTCATTGAGACGACAGGCCGACTGTTAGAGGACTTGGATGTCTTTCCGCTGTTTCCGCGGTGGATCGCGCACGTCCGTGCGCGCGCACGTGCCGGAAACTGTGCCAAACGGCCTATTTATTTCTGGGAAGCCATGCAGTCTGTACTGTCCATTCTACAGCGTTGGAGTGTGTTCCTGTGACCCGGCTTGTTTGACCTTGATTGACTTCCACCTGCACCGACCCCCATCTTGCCCACAATGATTCTTCTGCCTGACCCCTTTGTACCTCGCTGCCTGCTTGTTAACGACCCTGCCTGCACCGGACGATCCTTCAGCCTGCTCCTTCTGTACCGCTTGCCAGCCAGTTGCCGACTTCAGACTGCCTCACTACTCCACGGTTGCACGAGCCACTGATGGACCCATCTTACCATCAGTGTTCCAGTCCAGCCCTCGTGCCCCTCTGTGCTCGGGAACCCTTTGTCTGCTCTATCAGGGGTTCCCGAACCAGGGTCGTAAGAGTGGTTGCTTCCTGCACAAGACAGACTCCACCATCAGGTGCGTGACAGTAATGGAGAGCCATTTCTGAGTCTGCGCAAGGCCGCCGCCCCACCGAGGACTACGTAGCGGAGTTTAGGTGCTGGGGTGCTGATACGGTGTGGAACGACGCAGCACTATGTTACCAGTTCCGCCTTGGACTATCCGATCCCCTCAAGGATGAGCTGGCCCGTGTGGGGGTACCTTCTACACTGGATCTACACTGGCAATCCAGATTGACCGGTGACTCCATGAGCGCCGTGCTGAAAGGGCTCCGGGACCTTCGCGGCCCACCTGGATGCTACCCCGAGTCCCTGCCTACACTAGACCAACTCACTTTGCCTCAGCAACCTCCTCCTCCTCTCCACTGGATACCTCCGAGCCCATGCAAATAGGACTCCTACGTCCGTCTCTTACTCCTGATGAGAGGAAGCGGAGGTTCGCACTGAACTTGTGTTTATACTGCGGGGAACCCGGACACATGGTGAGATCCTGCCACGCTAAGCGCGGTAAGTGCATATCAGCCTCCTTCAGTGATGTGTCCAGTTTTCATCACCCTGTCTCTCACCTTGTGCTTTCTCTCTCCCTGCAGCTTCCAGGAAAGATTATTCAGGTGGCAGCTATAATTGATTCTGGAGCGTGTAGCTGCTTTATAGATGAGAACTTGACAGCTTCCCAACAAATTCCCCTCTGGCCGAAGATCCATAAGTTCATCATCCGCCTGGCCGACGGATCCCCCATTAAGTCGGGTGTGGTGACTCATGAGACCGTCCCACTACCTGCCACCACTGCTGACGGCCACCAGGAACTTCTTTTGTTGGATGCGATAGTTTCCCCCCCTGTTCCCCATCATTCTGGGCCTGCCCTGGCTCTGGGCGCATAGCCCTGATATAGATTGGACCGCCGGGACTATCCAGTTCCGATCCCCATATTGCGGGCAGCATTGCCTAACACGGGTCTAGGAAGTTGCGCCCACGTTGGGCTGTCTGGACATGGACTCTGACCCTGAAACCCGTCTAGCTGTTCCGTCCGCCTACCATGGATACCTGGATGTGTTCAGTAAAAAGGGGACCTAGGAAAAGGATTCATCCGACCTGCCACGTCCCCTGCAGGGGCAGGCATATTTTTCGTAGAGAAAAAGGATCATTCTCTACGTCCCTGTATAGACTACCGGGAATTAAACCGGATAACGGTCAAGAACCGCTATCCCTTACCCTTCCTGAACTATTCCAAAGACTGGGATCTGCCATCATCTTCTCCAAACTTGATTTACGGGGTGCCTACAACCTAGTCCGCATTTGAGAAGGCGATGAGTGGAAGACCGCCTTCCGTACTCGTTTCGGGCATTACGAGTATCTGGTTATGCCCTTCGGTCTGTGCAATGCCCCCGCTACCTTTCAACACTTTGTGAATGATGCCTTCTGGGACTTCTTGGATCTGTTTGTCATCATATACTTAGACGACATGCTGATCTTCTCTTCCTCCCTTGAGGAACACAGAGAGCATGTCATCAAGGTCCTGAGCCGTCTCCGACAGCATGGGCTCTATGCTAAAGCGGAGAAGTGCGCTTTCGAGCAAACCAGTATCCACTTCCTGGGACTAGTTCACTCTGTGACCGGTATTACAATGGACCCCCAGAAGGTCTCTACTATTCTTGACTGGCCGGCGCCTTCAGACAGGAAAGGGGTCCAACATTTTGTGGTCTTCGCAAATTTCTACAGGAAATTTATAAAGGGGTTCTCGGCCATCATTGCGCCTATCACGCAGCTCACAAAACAGAACACTCGCTTTCAGTGGTCCACAGAGGCAGAAACAGCTTTCCAGACTCTTAAAGGCCTGTTCACGGCAGCACCTATTTTAAAGAACCCTGACTCAGCTTTGCCCTACGTCCTGGAGGTGGACGCTTCTGAGATCGCCGTGGGGGCAGTTCTTTCCCAAAGACAGGGTCCCAAGGCTCTGCTCCACCCCGTCGTGTTCTTCTCTCTGAAACTATCACCTCCGGAGAGGAATTATGACGTAGGGGATAGTGAACTTTTGGCCATCAAAGTGGCACTCGAGGAATGGCGATACTTGCTTAAAGGGGCCACACATCCTATCTTGATATATACGGATCATAAAAACCTTGAGTATCTGAGAACAGCCAAAAGGCTGAAACCCCGTCAAGCTCGCTGGGCACTTTTCTTTTCAAGGTTTCTTTTCCACTTAACATACAGGCCAGGGTCGAAGAATGTCAAACCTGATGCCCTTTCGAGGATGTTCAATGATAACGGCAACTGTGCTGCCCCAGACACCATCCTTCCATCACAGGACTTCTTATTGTCCCAGGAGGACCTACTGACACAGATCAGATGGTCCCTTGCTAGCTCTACCGGCTCCCGGGATCCCAGGTTGTAGGAGAAGGACGGGCTATGGTGGCACGGCCAGCAGATCTTCATTCCGGCAGAGCAATGCCCCACTGTTTTGGAACTTTGCCACAACCACAAGTTGGCGGGGCACTTTGGAACTCGCAAGACCTTGGAGCTGCTTTCACGCTCGTTCTGGTGGCCGTTGGAAGAAGACGACTGCTGTAAATATGTGAGCACGTGTGCTACTTGTGCACGTAACAAAACAGACAAAGCCAAGGCTTGGGGTCTTTTGAACCCACTCCCGGTACCTGAGCGTCCATGGACCCGGATAGCCATGGACTTTATTGTGGAACTACCTCCATCCAAGGGCTTTACTACTATCTTTGTGGTTGTGGATCGCATGACCAAGATGGCCCATTTTTTACCCATGAAGGGTACACCTACGGCTGCCAAGACAGCGGAAACTTTCATCCAGGAAATCGTCAGACTCCACGGAATACCCCTTAGCATTGTGTCAGGTAGTGGGGTTCAGTTTACCTCAAGATTCTGGAGATCCCTGTGTTCAGCACTGGAAATTGAATTATCGCTGTCCTCGGCCTACCATCCTCAGACAAATGGTCAAACTGAGAGAACGAATCAGACTTTGGAACAGTATCTGCAATGTTTCTCCTCGTTCTCTCAGGACGACTGGGCCTCCCTATTACCTTTGGCCGAATTTTCCTTCAATAATACCATCCACTCGGCCACCAAACAGTCCCCGTTCTGGGCAAATTATGGATTCCACCCGACCTTTCTACCGGGCTTGGCTGCTGAAAGTACAGTACCGGCGTTACAGGAAACTTTAAATTTTTTCAGGGAGAATACTCAACTCCTGCGGGACACACTTTCCAGGACCACAGAACTCACCAAACAAGCCTTTGATAGGAAAAGACGGGGAGAGCTGGAACTCAAGCCGGATGACTTGGTCTGGTTGGCCACCAGAAACTTAAAACTCACCTATCCCTCAAGGAAGTTGGGACCCAGATTTGTTGGGCCTTTTCCCATAAAGAGGAGAGTAAACAGGGTGACATATGAACTGGTCCTACCTTCATCCTAAGTGTGCACCCGGTTTTCCACGTGTCCCTACTTAAACCAGTCCCTCCAGATCCCTTCCCGGGTCAGAAGAAGGGACCACCTGAACCAATGCTTGTAAATGGAGAGGGGGAGTTCGAGGTCGAAGCCATCCTGGACTGCCAGAAGAGGGGTAACGTAACCCAGTACTTGGTCAAGTGGAGAGGCTTTGGTCCCGAGGAAAATTCTTGGGAGCCAGAGTCTAATGTCCATGCTGCTGAGTTGATCCGAACATTTAGCAGAAACCACCTGGAAGTTGGTGCCCGGCGAGGCATCCAGAGGCTGCCCCTTGGGGGGGGGCAATGTTAGAGGACTTGGATGTCTTTTCCGCTGTTTCCATGGTGGTTCGCACGCGTCCGCGCCCGCTCCCATGCACGTGCTCCCGTGCACGCGACGGAAACTGCGCCAAATGGCCTATTTATGCCTGGGAAGCCCTGCAGTCTGTGCTGTCCATTCTACAGTGTTGGATGTGTTCTGGAGAGTAACCTGTCTTGAATCTGTATCCTGATCTGTTCCTGTGACCCGGCTTGTTTGACCTCGATTGACTTCCGCCTGCACCGACCCCCAGCTTGCCCACAATGATTCTTCTGCCTGACCCCTTTGTACCTCGCTGCCTGCCTGTTAATGACCCTGCCTGCACCTGACGATCCTTCAGCCTGCTCCTTATGTACTGCTTGCCAGCCAGTTGCCGACTTCAGCCTGCCTCACTACTCCACGGTTGCACGAACCACTGACGGACCCATCTTACCATCAGTGTTCCAGTCCAGCCCTCGTGCCCCTCTGTGCTCAGGAACCCTATGTCTGCTCTATCAGGGGTTCTCGAACCAGGGTCGTAAGAGTGGTTGCTTCCTGCACAAGACAGACTCCACCATCAGGTGCGTGACACCGACACTACCTTCGGTAGGAAATATGGAAGAGGCCACAGCACCACCTTATCCTGGTGCAATCTCAAGTATGGCTCTCTACAAGAAAGAGCTGCCAACTTCGAATCCTTCTGGCTGGGGTCATGGCAAAGAGAAAGACTAGTTTTCTAGTCAAAAGAACCAAGGTAATCTCCCTAATAGGTTCAAAAAGGCTGCTTCTGCAGCACTAACAAAACCAAATTCAAATCCCATAGACAGGGAGGCATTTTCCCGGGGGATCTTCGTCGGCCGCAGCTCCCGGCTGTGAAGTGACATGTGAGGGGAGGGGCCTCCGACCCGGCTAATCAGCTGCTCTCTTTAGTACAAGCAGAGCAATTTGCTTGTACACTGCAGCCTGGGTCGGAGGCCCCTCCTCTCTGCACTGTAAACAGAAGAGAGTCCTGGTAACCACATGGAGATCCCGCGGGTGACAGAGCTGCCATCCACCCCCCCCTTGCAGGCACCAGGATGATCATGAAATTCCAGATGAGTGCCTGCTGGACGTTCTAACCTGGCACTATATACACTATACACCCCTAACCTGGCTCTTTATACAACCCTAATCTGGCACTATACAGTATACACCCCTAACCTGGCACTTTATACAACCCCAACCTGGCACTTTATACAATCCTAACCTGGCACTTTATACAATCCTAACCTGGTACTATATTCAACCCTAACCTGGCACAATTTACAACCCTATCCTGGCACTATATACACCCCTAACCTGTCACCATATACAACCTTATCCTGGCACTATATACACCCCTAACCTGGCACTATATACACCCCTAACCTGGCACTGTATAAAACCCCAACCTGGCACTGTATAAAACCCAAACCTGGCACTATATACAACCCTAACCTGGCACTTTATACAACCCTAACCTGACACTATATACACTCCTAACCTGGCACTATATACACTCCTAACCTGGCACTATATACACCCCTAACCTGGCACTTTATACACCCCTAACCTGACACTTTATGCAACCCTAACCTGGCTCTATATACAACCCTAACCTGGCACTATATACACCCTAACATGGCACTATATACAACCCTAACCTGGCACTATATACAACCCTAACCTGGCACTTTATACAACCCTAACCTGGCACTATATACACCCCTAACCTGCCACTATATACACCCCTAACCTGGCACTTTATACACCCCTAACCTGGCACTGTATAAACTCCTAAGCTGTCACTATATACGCTCCTAACCTGGCATTATGTACACCCCTAACCTGCCACTATATACAACCTAACCTGGCACTATATACACCCTTAACCTGGCACTTTATACACCCCTAATCTGGCTCTATATACAACCCTAACCTGGCACTCTTTATACCCCTACCCTGGCACTTTATACACCCCTAACCTGGCACTATATACACCCCTAACCTAGCACAATATACAACCCTAACTTGGCACTATATACACCCCTAACCTGGCACTATATACACCCCTAACCTGGCACTATATACACCCCTAACCTGGCACTTTATACAACCCTAACCTGGCACTATATACAACCCTAACCTGGCACTATATACACCCTAACCTGGCACTATATACAACCCTAACCTGGCACTATATACAACCCTAACCTGGCACTTTATAAAACCCTAACCTGGCACTTTATACACTCCTAACCTGGCATTCTAAACAACCCTAACCTGGCCCTATATACACCCCCCCCTAACCTGCCACTATATACACTCCTAACCTGGCACTGTATAAACTCCTAAGCTGTTACTATATACACTCCTAACCTGGCATTATGTACACCCCTAACCTGCCACTATATACAACCTAACCTGGCACTATATACACCCTTAACCTGGCACTATATACACCCCTAACCTGGCACTATATACAACCCTAACCTGGCACTATATACAACCCTAACCTGGCACTATATACAACCCTAACCTGGCACTATATGCACCCCTAACCTGGCACTTTATACACACCTAACCAGGCACTTTATACAACCCTAACCTGGCACTATATACAACCCTAACTTTGCACTGTATACACCCCTAACCTGGCACTATATACACCCCCCTAATCTGGCACTATATACAACCCTAACATTGCACTGTATACACCCCTAACCTTGCTCTATATACACCCCTAACCTGGCACTTTATACAACCCTAATCTGCCACTATATACAACCCTAACCTGGCACTATATACACCCCTAACCTGGCACTATATACAACCCTACCCTGGCACTATATACAACCCTACCCTGGCACTATATACAACCCTACCCTGGCACTTTATACAATCCTAACCTGGTACTATATTCAACCCTAACCTGGCACAATTTACAACCCTATCCTGGCACTATATACACCCCTAACCTGTCACCATATACAACCTTATCCTGGCACTATATACACCCCTAACCTGGCACTATATACACCCCTAACCTGGCACTGTATAAAACCCCAACCTGGCACTGTATAAAACCCAAACCTGGCACTATATACAACCCTAACCTGGCACTTTATACAACCCTAACCTGACACTATATACACTCCTAACCTGGCACTATATACACTCCTAACCTGGCACTATATACACCCCTAACCTGGCACTTTATACACCCCTAACCTGACACTTTATGCAACCCTAACCTGGCTCTATATACAACCCTAACCCGGCACTATATACACCCTAACATGGCACTATATACAACCCTAACCTGGCACTATATACAACCCTAACCTGGCACTTTATAAAACCCTAACCTGGCACTTTATACACCCCTAACCTGGCACTGTATAAACTCCTAAGCTGTTACTATATACACTCCTAACCTGGCATTATGTACACCCCTAACCTGCCACTATATACAACCTAACCTGGCACTATATACACCCTTAACCTGGCACTTTATACACCCCTAACCTGGCACTATATACAACCCTAACCTGGCACTATATACACCCCTAACCTGGCACTATATACAACCCTAACCTGGCACTCTTTACACCCCTACCCTGGCACTTTATACACCCCTAACCTGGTGCTATATACACCCCTAACATAGCACTATATACAACCCTAACCTGGCACTATATGCACCCCTAACCTGGCACTTTATACACACCTAACCAGGCACTTTATACAACCCTAACCTGGCACTATATACAACCCTAACCTGGCACTATATACACCCCTAACCTGGCACTATATACAACCCTAACTTTGCACTGTATACACCCCTAACCTGGCACTATATACAACCCTAATCTGGCACTATATACACCCCTAACCTTGCTCTATATACACACCCCTAACCTGGCTCTATATGTCACCCTAACCTGGCTCTATATACACCCCTAACCTGGCTCTATATACACCCCTAACCTGGCTCTATATACACCCCTAACCTGGCTCTATATACACCCCTAACCTGGCTCTATATACATCCCTAACCTGGCTCTATCTATCACCTAACCTGGCTCTATACGTCACCTATCTCCGCACACTCTCTGACCCTCTCCCCTTCTCTCTTTTTCTCCCTTTCTTTCTCTCCTCTTCCTTCTCCCTCCCACCCTCTTTCATCTCAGACTCTAACCACACCCCCATTAAGCCACACCCAATATTTAATTTAAGCCAGGACCATTTTTTGCAGCGGTGTGCTTCGCTCGCCGCACTTTCCTCCCTACTAAGCCACACCTACAAATGAATACCCCATCCCTAATTAAAATAAGACTCCGCCCACATAAAAATGTGTCCCTATTAATTTCTTTCAAATGTTGGCAACTATGGGTATCGCCATACTCTGGAGGAGTAGTAGAATGTGTTTTGGGGTGTAATTAGTGGTATGCATATGATGCGTGTGAGAAATAACCTTTTAATATGACAATTTTGTGAAGAAAAGAAAAAAAATCTTCATTTTGCAAAGAATTGTGGGAAAAAAATACAACTTCAAAAAACTCACCATGCCTCTTACTAAATACTTTGGATTGTCTACTTCCCAAAAAGGGGTAATTTGGGGGATTTTTGTACTGTCCTGGTTTGTTAGTGTCTCAAGAAATGAAATAGGCCATCAGTACATCGGGTGTGATCGATTTTCAGTGTTTGGCACCATAGCTTGTAGATTCTATAACTTTTACAAACAACAAATAATATACACCAGTTTAAAATATTTTTACCAAAGATATGTAGCAGTATAAATTTTGGCCAAAATCTATGAAGAAAAATTACTAATTTGCAAAATTTTATAACAGAAACGAAGAAAAATGCATAGAATTTTCGGTCTTTTTTCATTTATAGCGCAAAAATAAAAAACCCAGTGGTGGTTAAATACCACCAACAGAAAGCTCTATTTAAGTGAAAAAAGACAAACATTTCATATGGGTAAAGTGTTGCATGACTGAGTAGTTGTCATTCAAAATGTGAGAGCACTGAAAGCTGAAAATTGGTCTGTGTCATGACACCTGGGATCAGGTGACAGGTGTGCACCGCTGGGGTGCGAGTCGCACTGAGGGTTGCGAAGCACATCCACTAAGGTTGTGGACCTATAGCTGACTGCTGCTAATGAGTTCCGGTTGGTACGGGAAGCGGGGGCCCCTGGAGCATGGACACTGGAACACATGGAGCTAGTGCATCAGTTTCCCCAGGGCTCGGAGTCTAAGAGCCAGTATGTAATCACCAGAGCCTCTGGTGGTGAGGATTGATTTGGCTGCAACTGAATCCAGGTCACGGCCCCCGGGGTCCCCTAGCTCATGCTTGGAAGCAGCAGCGCAGGAACAGAAAAGGATAGTCAGCGACCTAGCAAAGGGTCAGGGCCACCAGCAGACAGGAGAAACAGAGAACAAGCCGAAGATAGGGGTATCAGGCAGGCAGGGATAGTCAGAACAAACCAAAGATCGGTAACCGGAAATAGACGCAGAGCATCCAAAGTGAACAACCACACACGAAGCCAAACACACACAACATTGATCGGCATTGCAGACTTGCACTGCCAGGTATTATATAATGTTCCTAATTAGGGCCTGGGGTGGAGCTCAGCTGAGGGGGGCTACTAAAGCACACAGGTCAGGGAGGCACGGCCTCTAACTGGACACATGCAGCAAGGTAGGCAACAGACAAGACATGAATATTACTGTGGTTTCATGAAAGTCTGGTTAGGAAGGGGGTTTAAGTGCCCAGTGGTCAAGTGGTTAACTAGAGTACTCACTAGAGTACTCACAGACACACTCCACTAACTCACTATACAATATACTGCAGTAAAATTGCACTGACACACTTCAATATACTGCCGTAAAAGTGCACTGACACACTTCATTATACTGCAGTAAAAGTGCACTAATGCAATTCAATATACTGAAGTAAAACTGCACTAACGCACTGCAATATACTGCCGTAACATTGCACTAAGGTATTTCAATATACTGAAAAATGCCAAAATATACCGCGCTCATTCAGCAGCCACCAAACCCATAGAGATAAGAAATTCTCTCATATGTGTATTATTCTCTCTGGTATTCACAACAAATCCAGAGATGGTAATGCTGCGTTAATAAATCATGGCGCTTACAAACTTTAATGTTCTTGACCGCAAAAATTATATATATATGTGTGAGCTGAATATAACCATATAGCATAAAAGTCTTATAAGTGGAGGAGCTTCTTGGCAATCCTTGAAACACGAAAATACTATTACAGAAAAAAAGGGGGGTCCCGTTCACAAGGTGATTTACATCCGCTTGCTTCCCCACTTACCGGACTTCATTGGCCTCCAAGGGCCACACAAACAAATAGGGATATTACATTTAGTGGAACACTTGCCCTGGGGGGAAAAAAAGAGACTTCTTAACTCCCGATAAACTCCGCTAGGAACCCCAAAGGTACCCCACTTACCAGATCTTGAAGCGGTAAAGCGTAGCTGAAGGTAAAGGAGTATGTTGAAGAGTCCCCCAAAAGCGCCTCTTATGGTATATGGCTCCAAAATCACGATGTGGGAAAGGAAGAAAATAAACTTCCAATAGTGAAGCCAGTACTTATTTTTTTTAAAAATATATAAAACTGAATCAAAACAAAGCAAAAAAAACAAAACCAAAAACAGAAACTAAAACAAAAACAAAATAGCAACTCCCGCAGCGGGAGATCGCTTGCTAAAACAAATGTCAATAGATGTACAGGGGACGACTGGCTGCAATCCACCCCTGATGATGTTGACGAGCAGTTAACGAAACGCCGCGTTGGGTGGCAAGGGAGTTGCACATTACTTCAGTTTTTGAGCTATACAGGTGGATTGCAGCCAGGCGTCCCCTGTACATCTATTGACATTTGTTTTAGCAAGCGATCTCCCGCTGCGGGAGTTGCTATTTTGTTTTTGTTTTAGTTTCTGTTTTTGGTTTTGTTTTTTTGAAGTATACTGTATGTTAACCGTGGTGATCACACTGGATGTGTTTTGATCAATCAAGATTCTTGTACTGGAGGAATGGAAATTAATGTTTGGATCCTTGGACCTCATCTATGCTTGATAACAATTTTGTGCACAATATAACTGCCTACAGATTGTTATGTATGTGGACCATTTTCACCAATTTTTACAGACATTATATTTTGTATATGTTTTGTGTTACAATTGATTTTTTTAAATGTTCACTATAGATAAAGTATCTCACAAACATGAGTACACCCCTCACATTTTGCTAAATAATTTATTATATCTTTTCATGTAACAACACTGAAGAAATGACCCTTTGCTACAATGTAAAGTAGTGAGTGCACAGCTTGTATAACAGTGTAAATTTACTGTCCCCTCAAAATAACTCAACACACAGCCATTATTGTCTAAACCGCTGGCAACAAAAGTGAGTAAACCACTAAGTGAAAATGTCCAAATTGGGCCCAAAGTGTCAATATTTTGTGTGGCCACCATTATTTTCCTGCACTGCCACAACCCTCTTGGGCATGGGGCTCACCTCCATCATAACATCAGTGAGCTGTTGGATTTTTGAACCCTTGCACTTCTCCACCTTTCGTTTGAGGATGCCCCACAGATGCTCAATAGGGTTTAGGTCTGGAGACATGCTTGGCCAGTCCATCACCTTTACCCCTCAGCTTCTTTAGCAAGGCAGTGGTTGTCTTGGAGGTATGTTTGGGGTCATTATCATATTAGAATACTGCCCTGCGCCCCAGTCTCCAAAGGGAGGGGATCATGCTCTGCTTCAGTATGTCACAGTACATTTTGGCATTCATGGTTCCCTCAATGAACTGTAGCTCCCCAGTGCCGGCAGCAATCATGCAGCCCAAGACCATTACACTCCCACCACCATGCTTGACTGTAGGCAAGACACCCTTGTCTTTGTCCTCCTCACCTGGTTGCCACCACACACGCTTGACACCATCTGAACCAAATAAGTTTATCTTGGTCTCATCAGACCAAAGGACATGGTTCCAGTAATCCATGTCCTTAGTCTGCTTGTCTTCAGCAAACTGCTGTACCTAATGACCTTGGTACAGGAAACCAGACTACTCTGGTTCTATTTGAATAAACCAAGTCTACCACAGTTCGCACACACCACCGTTGGTCCACTCCTCCTGTTTCTGTTCCCACAGAACGGATGTCAGTTCGTACCACCACCCTCACATTACCAGAACCCGACGTACTAACGACGGCCGTGACCCCTCGATGTCAAGTAACTCCCTTGGTACTTACGGTTTTACATGACACTGTATGACTTCGTCTCGTACTAGGGGAGGGAAACCTCTGACCCCGCGTCCCGTCATAAGATTATACTATTACTGGGGTTTGTATGGAGGTTCTGTTGGTGACGGAACGATTT
>BLSH010297125.1:219498-231411 GCA_018402905.1 Glandirana rugosa | reverse complement strand
GCAGTTCAATATACTGCAGTAAACGTGCAATAACGCAGTTCAATATACTGCAGTAAACGTGCAATAACGCAATTCAATATGCTGCAGTAAACGTGCACTAACGCACTGCAATATACTGCAGTAAACATGCGCTAATGCACTGCACTTCAATATACTGCAGTAAACGTGCACTAACACACTTCAATATACTGCAGTAAATGAGCATTAACGCACTCAATATACTTCAGTAAACGTGCACTAATGCACTTCAGTATGCTGCTGTAAAAGTGCCCTGGTGCACTACTATAGTGCAGTAAAATTGCCCTGACACTCTACACTGACACACCTCAATATATTGCAGTAAACATGCCCTGAAACACTAAATTGACACTATAGTAAAAATTAATGGTCGCACTACACTCACGCTGCACTATCACTATATTCACACTACATTTATACTCTACACTCACAGTAGAATCACTATAGCACACTAACTTACTAGTAGTAATGAACAGAACCCTGTTCTATCTATCTCCACTCCAATATCACACTGTGGTGGGGTAGATCTATGAGAAATGAGCCATGATTGGGCACAGTTATCATTACTTTCTCCAATCATGGCTCTGACAGTGTTCTGTGCACTGATTGGGCAAATCCTTCCCTGCTTCAGCCAATCGGGGCTTCCAATACACTGTGCGGCATGCAGTGTATTGTGGGGCGCTCACAGGGCCAAACAGGTGTTTGGGTGTTCGTCGAACAGCCAATGTTCGGCCCGAATTCATGCTCGGGCCAAGCCGTTCACCCAACACTACTCTCCAGTACTGTCACCACATCGCTACCAGCATCTGTTCGGCACCACACAACCTCTTGCAGGACTTCAGCATTTAAACCGAATTAGAAACAAAAGTTTTTTTTCTGCTCAGACAACTCTGCCACAATCCACTGCTTCCTCAACCATTATTCAGCCAGTTCCTGATTCCATGCCTGCTGATGGGGTCCAGTCTGCCTCCATGCTGCCTGCTGATGGAGTCCAGTCTGCCTCCATGCTGCCTGCTGATGGGTTCCAGTCAACCTCCATGCTTACTGCCTGATGGGGTCCAGTCTGCCTCAATGCCTGCTGATGGGATTAAGGCAGGGCCGGAGTAAAAGCATTATGGGCCTGGTGCTGAGGATTTTGGTGGGCCTTAAAGGCTGTGCATCGCGTGCGCCCTGAGGTGAAAGTGAGAGGGTGCGGCGGTGTAGGCCCAATGCTATGGAAGTTCCAGGCCTCCATAAGAGCTCTACATCAGCGTGTGTGGCGTGCCATGAGGTGAGGTTGAAGGCCACAGCTGTATTGACTTAACACAATACTACAGAAGCTGAACACCAGGCTTCCATTAGGACTGCCCATGCTGCTCATTATTAATCCTGCCACCCGGCCTAGGTGGTGCATACGCAATGCAGAACCGGTCAGGCCAGGGGAGATCTCTCCCTGTCGGCCCATTGCTTTCCGTACATGGCCTGTTCATTTTGGGCGGCTGGGCCCAAGGCTTTTCTACTCAGAGAATAGATGCAGGAACTCCCTCCCCCCCTTCCGGCGGGGAAGCACACCATGTCATAGGGTGGGTGTGGCCAAAGTGTACAGTGGAAGGGCCTTAAAGGGACGTTGTTCAATAAAACCAGGAATGGAAAACAAAGGCTTCATGAGAGCATTCAAGAGAGAGTAATACACAGAGCGCTGGGTTCAGGACAGCGTAATACACAGAGCTCTGGTTTCAGGACAGCGTAATACACAGAGTGCTGGGTTCAGGACAGCGTAATACACAGAGTGCTGGGTTCAGGACAGCGTAATACACAGAGTGCTGGGTTCAGGACAGCATAATACACAGAGTGCTGGGTTCAGGACAGCATAATACACAGAGTGCTGGGTTCAGGACAGCGTAATACACAGAGTGCTGGGTTCAGGTAAGCGTAATACAGAGTGCTGGGTTCAGGACAACGTAATACACAGTGCTGGGTTCATGACAGCATAATACACAGAGCGCTGGGTTCAGGACAGCGTAATGCACACATGGCATTGGTGAGGCTGCGTTGATGAGCACTGGTGAGGCTGCATTGATGGGCACTGGTTAGGCGGCATTGATGGGCACTGGTGAGGCTGCATTGATGAGCATTGGCAATGTCCATCAATGCAGCCTCACCAGTGCCCATCAATGCAGCCTCATCAGTCTCCAGCCATCAGTGCTCATCAGTACCCAGTCATCATTGCCCATCAATACAGCCTCATCAGTGCCCATCAATGCAGCCTCATCAGTGCCCAGCCATCAGTGCCCATTAATGCAGCCTCATCAGTGCCCATCAATACAGCCTCATCAGTGCCCAGCCACCAGTACCCATCAATGCAGCCTCACCAGTGCCCAGCCATTAGTGCCCATCAATACAGCCTCATCAGTGCCCAACCATCAGTACCCATCAATACCATCAGTACCCATTAATACAGCCTCATCAGTCCCCATCCATTAGTGCCCATTAATGCAGCCTCATCAACAAGTCACTCATTACTTGTTACTCATTACTCGTCACCTCATCAACAACACTCATTACAAGTGACAGAAAATAGTGACAGTGAGTCTGGGCAGCCAGGGCCTATTTTATGGTAGGGACCTGGTGCCACAGCTCCAATAGCCACTATGTTAATCCAGCCCTGGGTTCAGTCTGCCTCAGCCTCTGCCAATGGGGTTCAGTCTGTCTCAATGCCTGTCTCTGGTGATCCGTCTGGTGCCAAGTCTGCCTCTGGTGGTCCACTTTCAAGCCTGCCTCTGGTGATCCCCTGTCAAGCCAGACTATGCTGATTCCTGGGCTGCTCTCTGGCTGGAATGTGCTGATTCCCAGGCTACTGCCCATATGGATTATGCTGATTCCTGGGCTTCTGCCCAGCCAGACTATGCTGCCCAGTTGGACTCCTTTGACTGGGATAAGCTCCTGCTTTCTGAAGGGTCTGAAGCTTTAGAGTTTGCATTGCCACATGGTTTGCATGGGTTACCTGTTTGGTCTAAGATCCCTATTGTTGGTTGTCCTGAGTTCCTTTTGAAGCCATTTGCTCCTGTTTTGCCAGGGCTGGAAAGTCCAGATACCCACTTTGAATGTGAGAGCGGCACCCACTATTATAGCCCCAGTAGTAGAGGTCTCCTAGGGAAGGGCAGAGTTCCATCTGGACCTTGTCCTGACCTATGTCTACGATCCCAGGTTCATTAGGGGACTCGAGTTGGATAATATTATGTACCTGATAGCAGAGTCTGATATGATGAGGTAGGCCTCTCTTACACCTCTGACTTGGGGCCCCTGATAGTGTGAACAGAAGGCGCAGGATTGCACACAGGTATGTCCTGGTGACAGCAGGGGGAATAGCAGAGTCAGGCGAACTGGGTCATACACTGGCAAGACAGATCAGGTACATGGGCACAGGCAAAAGTATGGTTAAAGTACAAGCCGGGTCAGGAGCAGATCAGTGGAACAGTAGCAAATGGAGCAGGCAGAAATGGTGGTCAGAAGGCAAGCTGGGGTCAGTAAAGGCAGCGTTCAGGGAGTAGTCAGACGAGCCAGGTCAGTAACTGGAGACAGGATAGCAGATCACAGGCTCTCAGCACACAGAAGGCTGAAGACAAAGCAGCACTGAACCTAATCACTGGTTCCGTTTAAATAACCCATTTGGCTCTTCTATATGTCACAGGTGCACATGTATGAATGAACAAATATTTGCGCATGTGCTTATAAGTATTAGCATGTGCCCAATTCCTACGTCTACAAGAGGGAATGTGGATTAGCCTGTGAAGATGCACAGAAGTCTGCCCAGAGACGCCATATTGTCTACTGGCATGCCCATCCTGACAGGTAACCTGGGGTAGAACTGTGTGGCAGTTAAAATGCAGAGCGTTCTTTAGCAACCTGGGGAAAGTCCAGTCATGATGGGACACCCTGGCATCAGGGTACCTGTATGGACCAAGGACTCTGGTTTGAAGCCTTCAAGTTGCCTTGGGGAATCCCAGCATTGGGACATATGCTGCATTAAGAAATTGCAAGCTTCTGGTGTTGTGCTTCCTCAGGGACCACTGAAGAAAATAGAAAATTGAAGGTAGTAAACTATACAACAATTGCAGATAATGCCCTATATAGAACAACATTAACCCATTGGGGTAGCGTCACTCTGGTCTATAACAACATATAGACAAGGAAGGGGCAATGCCACAAAGAAATGTGGAGAAAAAGATGGCCACAGGAGTGTCACACAATACAGTGTTAGGGTTAATAATATTATTTTATTGACTGATAAAATCACATAGATCAACCTGTACAAAAGGAGATAAGGTAAATGTGATGCCAGACTTGGTGTACGTTTTGCGGGCACTTAGGCAATGATTAGCAATCGTGACACAAAACAAAAAACGCAAAAACAAAAACAAAAAATACTGACATGAAACCCATAACAAAAATAACAAACAATCATCCGGACGCCAAATGATCCATGTATAAGTGGTTATACCATGGCAACAGGCCGTATCAAAATATAAAGAAACAGTATACACTAGTATAACCACCTATGCAGAGGCCCCTGAGTGCTCGAGTCACTGGAGGGTGGGGGAAGAGGAGGAAGGGAGAAGAAAAAGAAAAGAGCAATTCCTAAGTATCCATCATGCTCCATATACGGGTGTATATCAAGTCAGTTAGGCTGTAGATCTCCCAGAGTTCATGAAGGTCATATTCCCACACAGATGATAATTCACTTGAGAAAAAAAAACACATACGTTGGTATAGATTCCTTCAGTCAAATAATGGAGTGTAATGTATCAACATACATAGGGTCTTCAAAGTCTCCATTACCATAAGTGCACATATGAACAGACAGTCATTAGAAAAAGGTGACACCATCAAGACCTCTGCCACAAATCCACTCCTTAAATACACTCCACTGCTGTACATTCAGGGTGAAAAGCCAGATAGCAAATCGGTCATGACATTTGAGTTGCAGGTAATTGCTTTGTCCATGCATGACATAGAACCCTACGTATCACCAGCGGAAAACACACGAATGCTGCTCAGACTACCCTTGCCTCCACCACCACATCACTGTCCCTGGCTGACCTTTCGGGACGTGACGCTAGTGACGTCAATGCATTTCGCTTTGAGATTGCGTAGCTTCATCTGGACGTTGGGGCCCAGGGACCAGCAGGGAATCTAACGCTCACTTCACTGCTAAACACTCTGCTAAACACTCCTTCTCAATTGTGGCATAATTCTCTTTGTGGGATTTCAGTTTTCTGCTGAGATAAATGACTGGGTGCTCTTCCCCCTTCCAAACCTGGGACAACACTGCTCCTAAGCCTAAGTCTAATGCATTAGTCTGTACCACAAAGTCCTTAGAGAAGTCAGGGGAGTACAGCACTGGCTGGCTACATAAGGCTTTTTTTAAAGACTGGAAGGCTGCTTCAGCCTCTGGGGTCCCTTTCACCATGGCAGACTCTTTCCCTTTTGTCAGGTTGGTTTGTCAGGGGCACAGCCTGGGAAGCAAAGTGAGGAATGAATCGCTGATAGTATCCAGCAATTCTGAGGAACGCTCCAACCTGCTTCTTACTGTTGGGACATGGCCAACTATCTATGGCTTCCACTTTGATTTGAGGTTTTATTACTCCTCTCCCAATAGTGTACACCAGATAATTGGCCTCTTCCTGCCCAATGGCATACTTCCTTGGATTGAGGCCCAATCCGTACTGTGGACAATCACACCGTCCAGGTAGGCTGCAGCATACTTCTGATGGGGCCTCAGAATCTTGTCCAATTTACTCTGGAATGTTGCCAGTGCATTTTGTAACCCAATTGGCATTCTTCTATATTGGAATGCTCCCTCTGGTGTTACAAATGCAGTTTTCTCCTTTGCTGACTCAGCTAGGGGAATTTGCCAATACCCCTTGGTGAGATCAAGGGTCGTCATATATCGGGCTGTTCCCAGCTGGTCGATCAGTTCATCTATGCGTGGCATGGGGTAGGTGTCAAATTTTGCAACTTAATTCTAGAGTTGATGGAACCTCGGGAAGTTCGGGTTCTGCTGGTACAGCCGAACTTGGGGACAAAGTCCGGGTTCGGGTCCGGACTGGACCCTAACTTTGACACGGACCCCGAACCCCATTGAAATCAATGGGGACCCGAACTTTTAGGCACAAAAATGGCTGTAACAAAGTCCTGGAAAGTCCTAGAGGTCTTCAAAAGGAAGGGAAATGGGGGTAAGAGTAGGGCAATTGCCCTACAAAGAAATTGGGATAGGGAAATAACTTAAAATAATTTTTAACCTAAAATCACAAAAAAAAATCAAAAATGGAGTTGGAGGTTGAGGAGGGGGTAGCCAACACTGTTTTTTTTATTTTTGGAATTTTTTGTTTGTTTTTTAAACCAGCAATGTAGATGCACTTTTTAATTTTGTGCAAGAAACAATAATCTGTCCCTTTAAGCAACAGTAGGAACCTCTCCCTATAGAACTAGGAGATGATTTTAGATTCTAAAATCATCTCCAAGTTGTACAGGGAAAGCCTCCAGCTGTTGCTTTAAGGGATCAGTGTTCTAAAATCATCTTCAAATTGTGTGAAAACCCTTATATCAGCCGCAGGGAAGCCATATTAGTGTTTTAAAATAATCTTCAAATTGTGTGGGAAAACCCTTATATCAGCCGCAGGGAAGCCATATTTGTGTTTTAAAATCATCTTCAAATTGTGTGGAAAACCCTTATATCAGCCGCAGAGAAGCCATATTAGTGTTTTAAAATCATCTTCAAATTGTGTGGAAAATCCTTTTTTGAAAGGGATTTTCCACACAATTTGAAGATGATTTTAAAACACTAATATGGCTTCTCTGTGGCTGATATAAGGATTTTCACACACACTTTGATGATGATTTTAGAACAGTAATCTTTCCCTTAAAGCAACAGCTGGAACCTTTCCCTGTACAACTTGATGATGATTTTAGAACAGTAATCTTTCCCTTAAAGTAACAGCTGGAACCTTTCCCTGTACAACTTGATGATGATTTTAAAAGAATAATCTTTCCCTTAAAGCAACAGACTCTACCTAGTCCAGTCAGATCGTTCTGTGCAGCAGGATGAGGTGTGCAATCTGTCCCTCAAAGCACCAGTACTAGTATCTCTCCCTAGTCCACAATCCGATCATTCAGTAATGCAGGATGAGATGTTCTATAATATCTGCAATCTGTCCCTCACAGAGCCAGCAGCATCCTCTCCCTAAACTGTCCTGAGAGCATATGACATGCAGCACGTTGACTCCAGCCCCATATAGAGGCTGGGTCACATGGTGCACTGGCCAATCACAGCCATGCCATTAGTAGGCATGGCTGTGATGGCTTCTAGGGAAAACCAGTGAAACACTTGTTGATTGGCTGCCCTTGGCAGCTTTTTAACACGTGTAGTAAAATACCAGAACCCCGGACCCGTACCCGGACTTTTTTTGAAAAGTCCGGGTTTGGGTCTGGGTCCCGGACACCCAAAAGTTCGGTACGGACCCGAACTTTACAGTTCAGGTTCGCTCAACTCTACTTAATTCCATTTCTGAAAATCGTTACAAAACCTGCAGCTCCCATCGGGTTTGGGCACTAAAATGGTTGGCTGGACTAGTCACTCTGGGATTCCTCTATCACACCCAATTCAAGCATTATTTGAACTTCCCCACGTATTGCCTCCCATCGGGCCTCCGGTATTCGATAGGGTTTTAGTTTCACTCTTTCCCCTGACGGGGTGATAATGTCTTGCTTTACCTCAGATGTTTGTCCCGGCAGCTCAGAGAACACCTCTCTGTTGCGGAGCACAAACTCTTTCACCTCCTGTTTTTGGGGTTTCTATAGGGTGACTGCTATTCCAACCTCAGGAATTAAGCAATCAGTCTGAGTCGGTGACAACAAGGTTTCTGCAACCAGGGATTCTCTATCCCTCCAGGCTTTCAACAAATTAATGTGGTATATCTGTTCCGGCTTTCGCCATCCTGGTTGTCTGACCCTGTAGTTCACCTCACTCACTTTTTCAATTATCTCATACAGGCCCTGCCATTTGGCCAGGAATTCGCTTTTGACCATAGGAATTAGTACCAACACCCTATCCCCCGGCAAAAAAGTATTGGTCTTGGCCTTACGATTGTACACCCTTTGCTGTGCTAACTGCGCTTGGGCCAAGTGTTCTTTGACGATTGGCATCACCTGTGCAATTCTATCTTGCATCAGGGCAACATGCTCAATCACACTCCGGTGGGGAGAACTCTCACTTTCCCAAGTTTCCTTGGTGATATCCAACAGCCGTCTTGGGTATCTCCCATAGAGTAACTCGAAGGGCGAAAACCTGGTAGAGGATTGTGGTACTTCCCGAATGGCAAACATCAAGTAGGGTATTAAACAGTCCCAATCCTTTTCATCTCTATCCACCACCTTTTTTAGCATTTGTTTTAGGGTTTTGTTGAACCTTTCAACCAACCCATCTGTTTGAGGGTGATACACGGATGTACGCAATTGTGTCACTTTGAACAACTTGCACAACTCTTTCATTACCTTGGACATAAATGGTGTACCCTGGTCCGTAAGCAATTCCTTGCAAATACCCACACAGCTGAAGACAAGAAATAGCTCTTTGGCTATCGTCTTGGCAGAGGTATTTCGTAGAGGAATCGCTTCAGGATATCGGGTGGCATAGTCCAATATAACCAAAATGTACTGATGCCCCCTAACGGACTTCAGTATCGGACCCACCAAATCCATTGTGATCCTCTCAAAGGGGACATCAATGATGGGGAGAGGTACCAGCGGGTTTCGGAAATACGACAAAGGTGCCAACTTCTGACACACAGGGCAGGAGGAACAATAATTTTCTGTTTCCTTCATGACCCCAGGCCAATAGAATCTCTGCAATGCTCTTTCTCCGCCCCCAAATGACCTCCCAGGATGTGCCCATGGGCTAATTCCAACACCAACTTCCTATAGGGTTTTGAGCAACCCGATATAACAGATCCCTTTCCACAATGAAGTATGGGTAACCGCAAGACTGATCTGGGTTCACTAATTCACCATCTATCTTTACCACATTTTACCATGCCTTTATCAGTGTGGGGTCTTTTACTTGTTCTGTGGCAAAATTTTCCCTGTGAACCTCTAAATCAGAAAACTCAACAGACGGCATGTTTTCGTCTGTCCCCAGTTTCCCGAGTCTCTCCTGCCAACACCGACAAGGGAAATTCTGGAGAGGTCTCACCATTCTCAGAGGATACCTGGGATTCCCCTTCCTGGTCTCTAGGGGCCTCCGTGGGGGGTTCAGGACAATCCCAGAGTTCCCAGAATTTTCAAAAATCCCTCCCCACAATGGCATCATGTGGTAAGTGAGGCAACAACCCCACTTGATGAGATAGGTTACCTTTGGGGGTCTCAAAACCCACTTCAGCCACAGGATACTCTTTGGTGTCCCCATGTACACAAATAGCAGACACCTTGTTATTCCCAGAGCCCTCTGTAGTAACCAATTCAACTTTTGTCAATGTTACCAGACTACCTGAGTCTAACAGTACAACAACATTTCTACCATTAATGCACATTTTGCATAAATGTTTCTCAGTTTCCCAAGTGGCAGTGCTTGCAACTGTCACAAACAGCGACTGACGTCTGTCTCTTAAAAAGTCACATTCCATAGGTGCAGCCACAACTGGACAATTTGCTGCAATATGTCCCTCTTGCTGGCAACGGTAACAAATAAACATTTTCGCTGCCTCCTGCGGCCTGGATTTCCCAGGCTGCTGTCACCAGACAGTAGGTAAAACCCCCGGTCCTATCACTCTCTCCACCCCTTGGAGTCATCTTACCCGCTGCTGGGGGTGGTCTGGTCTTAGGGTGGAAAGTCCGTGAGCCCATGGGAGAGGTGGTCAGGTTCTCTGTAGCCAAGTACCTCTCTACCAGATCTATAAGCTTGTCGGCCGTTTCCGGCTTTTCATGGTTTACCCACTTTTGGATAACGGAAGGTAGAGACCTCAGGAGCCATACCATTACCACACGTTACACAATCTTTGGTGCGGTCAAAGTTTCAGGCTCCAGCCACTTCCTGCTCAGGTGAATGAGATCATACATTTGAAACCTGGGGGTTTTTCAAGTTGGAAAGTCCAGTTATGCACACACTGAGCCAGGACAGCCAGGGTGACACCCAGCCATGCCAATATTTCTGTTTTTAGCACAACATAGTCTTTTGCTTGGCCCGGCTCTAGGTCATAATAAGCTTTCTGCTATTCCCCAGCTAATAGAGGAGCCACCAATCCAGCCCACTGTTCCTTAGGCCACTTTTCTCTCTCAGCAGTCCTTTCAAATGTGGTCAAAAACACTTCAGGAGCATCCTCCCCAGTCATTTTTGGCAGCAAACGGCTCACACAAAAAGATGGTGTATTGCTGGAACCACTCGCCTCATTGATCTGCAGACGTTGCTGCACTAACGTCTCCACTTGTTGGAGTCTCTGCTCTTGCTTCTGCAACAGGTCTATTAAGCGAGCCTCAGATCTCTGCTGATTAGCACTTGCTTGTTGTAGACTAGCATTTGTTTGTTGTTGATTGGCATTTGCTATCGCAAGCTGTCTCAGTAACTCTTCCATGCTGGCCTTTAAAAAAACTGCCCCTGGCTTCCTCCGCTAACTGTAAGGGCAGCGGGTGTGTGTGACCTACTGGAAGAGTTCACTACACAAAATGGGCACAGCAAAACAGCATTTGCAGGTGAAAACAAAAGTGCGGTTTATTTACACTATGTATAAATGGAGAAAAACAGCAAAACAAAAAGAAACATCAAAATAAATCCTTGCCAACTTAGACAGGCAAGTGTAGTAAGTGGCCATCAGCTAGGTGCAGCCTTGTGCTACACCCAGCACCTATCTCCCTGCTTAATTAATTAGCCACACAGGCTTTGTCTTACCGCACAGTATAGGTATCAAGCTCCCCAGCCTACTGACACAGAACTGGTTCCAGGATGGAGCAACTCCCTAAGCCTGCTGGGAGTTTTTGTAGAGGCCTTAATGAGCCAGTTCAACTCAGCTGGGCTCATTACCTCTACCCCTGCAAGACTCTCAGCACTTCCCCCTAGTGGTAGGAATCTGCATAGTCTAAACCGGGAAAAATATACCTGCCATCCTGGATGCAACCAGGCGATTTTACTTGCCTGCCGTCACTATATATATATATATATATATATATATATATATATATATTATCTCACAAAAGTAAGAACACCCCTCACATTTTTGTAAATATGTTATTCTATCTTTTCATGTGACAACAATGAGGAAATGACACTTTGTTACAATGTAAAGTAGTGTGTGTACAGCTTGTATAACAGTATAAATTTACTGTCCCATAGTGTTGAGCGAACTTGGACTGTAACGTTCGGGTCCGTACCGAACTTTCGGGTGTCCGGGACCCGGACATTTCAGAAAACGTTCGGGTTCGATCCGGGGTTCTGCTATTTTACTCCACGTGTTGAGAAGCTGCAGGGCAGCCAATCAACAAGCGTTTCACTGGTTTGCCCTTAGAAGCCATCACAGCGTTTGGTCACTTTGCGAACAACTAACCGACGGGACGTCGAAGAGTTGTGCACCTCATTTTATCGTCTTGGGGCCTAGCTTGGGCTTGCAAAAGACTTTACAGGCCCAGGGCCTGTGGGCTTTCAAGCCATGCCTGGGCTTGCAATGTCAGGTTCAAGCGAGTTGTGATACCCTGTCATTTAAATATGACAATATGTTCGACATGTGTGTGATGAAATGTAACATTGTTTCACAGTAAAGGAGTAACAACAGTGTACTTTTCTATCTTATTGTATAAATGTTTTTACACTCCCCACAAGAATGAAAACACTCTATTATATATATATATATATATATATATATATATATATAT
>BLSH010297125.1:158583-184555 GCA_018402905.1 Glandirana rugosa | reverse complement strand
ATATATATATACACATATATATTTTGTGGTATATTTGGCTATAATCCTTCATAAAGTATGCTTGCAAGCACATCCTTCCCTTTATATCCTGATTATATGTTATTAGTGTGCTATTTAAAATGATTTTTTTTTTTATTCTGGCCCATTCACACAGGGGCGATCCGACTTAGGCAGGCTTTGCTAGGCGACTTTCAGCGTGACTTCATGCCAGGCGACATTTCCTGTGGCCAATCAGAGAAGGGAGGGAGGGGGTTGCCCTAGATAAATTTGAAGTTAAATTTGAAATTAAAATTGAAGCGATTTTGCATAAAAAATAGGGCAAGAAAAATGCATCCCATTAATGTATGTCTTCACACTGGTCCATTGCACTTCCGTTGCAGTGTAAAAATTCTGTTTGCTGCATTATTGGTCAGTTACAAAAACTCACCTCCCCATTGAAAACGCGGCAAAAAGTTTGAGTCACATAACCTATGAAAAAGGCACTGTAAACTGGGCAAAATCACACTCGTTTGTCGTGGGCTATTATCGGCACCCTTTTTACTATCGGCAAAACGTTGATAAACCTAATGATTAGGGATGCCGAAAATAGGATAATTTTGTATGCGTATATTCATCTATTTATCTTATGAAACTTTAAGGTACATGTACACAAAAAAACACAATTCAAAGTCTTTTTTTGTTAATGCAGTTGAATACAGTTGTATTGTTTTCAATGGGGATATGCATACAGGGGTTGTGGTAACCTGTACTGTGTTCAGATCCTTACCCAAAGATAGAAAAACCTACATTACAGTACATGCATATTATGTGTATATTTGTATAGGCGCATACATAGATGCAGAAAACACATTTTGGGATTGAAGTGCCTGATCCCCTGTGCTACTATGTGTACAAAATAAAATTGCAAATAACTAGTGGAAAAAAATGCCTGTTGTGTATGCTGCTATGCACCTACAGTATCTCACAAAAGTGAGTACACCTCTCACATTTTTGTAAATATTTTATTATATCTTTTCATGTGACAACACTTAAGAAATGACACTTTGCTACAATGTAAAGTAGTGAGTGTACAGCTTGTATAACAGTGTAAATTTGCTGTCCCCTCAAAATAACTCAACACACAGCCATTAATGTATAAACTGCTGGCAACAAAAGTGAGTACACCCTTAAGTGAAAATGTCCAAATTGGGCCCAAAGTGTCAATATTTTGTGTGGCCACCTTTATTTTCCAGCACAGCCTTAATCCTCTTGGGCATGCAGTTCACCAGAGCTTCACAGGTTGCCACTGGGGTCCTCTTCCACTCCTCCATTAAGACATCACAGAGCTGGTGGATGTTAGAGACCTTGCGCTTCTCCACCATCCGTTTGAGGATGCCCCACAGATGCTCAATAGGGTTTAGGTCTGGAGACCTGCTTGGCCAGTCCATCCCCTTTACCCTCAGCTTTTTTAGCAAGGCAGTGGTCATCTTGGAGGTGTTTGGGGTCATTATCATGTTGGAATACTGCCCTAGGGCCCAGTCTTAGAAGAGAGGGAATCATGCTTTGCTTCAGTATGTCACAGTACATGTTGGCATTCATGGTTCCCTCAATGAACTTTAGCGCCCCCAGTGCCGGCAGCACTCATGCAGCCCCAGATCATGACACCCTCACCACAATGCTTGATTGTAGGCAAGACACACTTGTCTTTGTACTCCTCACCTGGTTGCCGCCACACACGCTTGACATCATCTGAACCAAATAAGTTTATCTTGGTCTCATCATACCACAGGACATGGTTCCAGCAATAGTCTGCTTGTCCTCAGCAAACTTTGTGGGCTTTCTTGTGCATCTTCAGAAGAGGCTTCCTTCTGGGACAACAGCCATGCAGACCAATTTGATGCAGCGTGCGGCGTATGGTCTGAGCACTGACAGGCTGACCCCCCCCCCTTCAACCTCTGCAGCAATACTGGCAGCACTCATATGTCTATTTCCCAAAGACAACCTCTGGATACGATGCTGAGCACGTGCACACAACCTCTTCGGTCGACCATGGCGAGGCCTGTTCTGAGTGGAACCTGTCCTTTTAAACTGCTGTATGGTTTAGCCACTGTGCTGCAGTTCAGTTTCAGGGTCTTGGCAATCTTCTTATAGCCTAGGTCATTTTTATGTAGAGCAACAATTCTTTCTCCCTTCGCCTTTCAGGACAGCACCATGGAGGGAGCGCAGTTCTACCTCTTTCAGGAAACACTGCCGTGTCAACGCCCCTTTAAAAGCGGCCGCTTCCACCATGCCGTCAGTCTTAGTGTTTCCTCCGCCGTAGTGGAAGCGCTGCTGGGGAACCAGAGGAGGAGCTGCGTTCTATCAGGGTGTCCTGGGGAAAGGTGGCTACCTCCGGTGTTTTTGTGCATTATTGACCAGCCCAGCACCCTCCCAGGAGGGATGCTCCGGTGTCCCTTCCTTCGCCGGCTCACAGGAGTAATGGTCTGGCTGGGGGTCCCCGCTCCATACGCCCGGAGACCGTGGGTGATGTGTTGCATGTCGGATCCTGGGCAGTGAGTGACGCTGTATGGGGGGGGGGGCGACTTACGGCGGTGAGTGGTTCCGGCCACCAGAGCGCAGGAGGAGGGGGCGGTTCTATTGGCAGGGGCTTCTTTCCAGCCCTCAAGCACAGGAAGGTGAGAAATGTTTTAAAAGGAAACCGCATTACTGAGTCCTGCGGTGCTGCAATGGAGGAGCAGACCACAGAGGCGGCGGATGCAGACGCCCAGAACCCCTGCCAGTGTGATGCTCTGTCTCTTTCCTCGGCTATTCACTGGGTGATTTGGTGTGTGTGACTTTCCTTCCAATGGAAGCCTGCAGCTGACTGTTCAGGGCACTTCTCTTGGGACAGGTCAGCAGGGTGATGAAGTTATTGGTTTCTTGGTGTCTCTCTAAGATGCTGCTTTTGGTTGTTTCTTTTAGGCAGTAAGTGTCCCGCTCTCTGTATGGGAATCAGAGGATGAGGAATTTTGAAGAGGATGTTAAAGCGTCAAGCTACAAACTTTCTCTTGAGGAGGTGGAGGACCTTCTAAAGGCTGTTTATACCACACTGGAAATACAGGAAGAGAAGACAGTTGTCAGTGCATGGCAGAATCTACCAAGGCCTGGAGGAAGCAAAACGGAGTCTTTCTGGTCCATAAGGTTTTAACAGAGACCATCAAAAAAGAATGGAAGGACCCAGAAGAGTGTCAATTTTTTTCCCGTTCTCTCAAAAGGAGATTTCCCTTTCGAGGAAGACTAGTCCTGTGTGTATAACAAAAAAATGAAAATTGATGCAGCATTCTCTCAGGTCTCAAGGAAAACTGACCTAGCCTTTGAGGACATGGGCGTTCTTAAAGATGCTGTGGATAAAAGACTCCCTGCTGAGAAAGGCTTGAGACTCCTCTTTATCCAATTTTAAAGCCTGCTATGACATCCACGGTGGTCACAAGAAAAATGGAATCATGGATAGAAAAGCTTAGAGGGCATGAGGGCACAGTCCTTAAGGCAATCTAGTTAATGGAGGATGCCTTGGCAGAGTCGGTCAGGATGACGGCTAGGTGTTCAGCCCTGGTTAATTCTGCCAGAAGAGCCTTATGGCTCAAAACTTGGTCAGAGGATTCGGCTTCAAAAATTAATCTTTGTGGCATACCCTTTACTGGAGATTTGCTTTTCGGTCCTGAATTGGAATCTATTTTGGACCGCACAGAGAGAGAGATAGAAAGCATTCCACTTTCCGCAAAGTGGTCTCATTGAAGAAAAATTTTCATCTTTTTCAACAAAGATAAGGACCAGAAGCAGAAGACGACCTGGACTCCCCAGAGGGGTAGAGCCAGGGGAGGAGTGCTTTTAGAGCCCCTGAGCAAGGGTATAAAAAGCAGTGATGATAGTCTTCCAGTAGGTGGAAGGCTACAAGCTTTCCTTTCAGCCTGTAGGAAAGCAACAGTAAACACATTTGTACTGAAGATAATCTAGCACGGTTACGATCTAGAGTTTTCCCGGTTCCCTCCACATCATTTTTATTCTGACAAAGCTCCAAGGAGATCAGGAAAAAGTCCTGGCCATGACGTCCCTCCTGGAGGAACTGATGCAGCAGGGAATGTTAGTTTGAGTCCCAAAGGAGCAGGTGGGGAAGGGGTTTTTATTCCCACATATTTTTGATATAAAAAAAAAACTGTCTGTGAAATTCCGTTTGATCTTGAATTTGAAAATTCTGAACAGTTCAATAAGATACAAAAAAATTCAGGATGGATGCCATCCTTTTTGGTTAGGAACCTACTCACCAACAATTGCTTTATGGCCTTGATCGACCTGCGGGATGCATATTTACATGTCCCCATAGCCGGGACATCCCAGAAGTTTCTTCGTCTAGCGGTGAACATCGGAACGGAGTTGACTCGCCTCCAATTCAGAGCCCTGCCTTTCGGCCTCTCCACCGCCCAAAATTTTTACAAAGGTGTTGGTAGAAGCTTTGGAACCTTCAGGCTGAGGGGAATCGCCATCATACCATATCTGGACGACCTGCTGCTCTTTGCAGATTCTGAGGAAAAGCTGCAGGTGAACCTGCAAATAACACAGCTACACCTGAACGAGCTGGCGTGGCTGATAAACTGACAGAATTCGAATCTGGCCCCCACATGGCGGATTTGATTTTTGGGATAAAAAGTGGACTCGTCTATACAGAGGATCTATACAGAGGATCTTCAAAAGTAGTCCCATCAGGGATCCTTAGACAAGAAGATCAAGTTAAGTACATGGGCAAAAAGATCTCTGGTGGTGGAGAAACCAGGGGAATCTCTCCAAGGGTCTTCCGTGGTGCTTTTTAGCAACCCACCACCTTACAACAGATGCGAGTGCCTAGGGAGCCCACTTAGGGGATCACATGGCTCAGGGTGAATGGTCCAAGACAGAGGGAAGGAGATCTTCCAATTGGAGAGCGTTTAAAAGCAGTACACCTAAGTTTGCTGACCTTCCAGTGGTCCTTAGGGACATGTGCTGATTTTCTCAGTCAACATGACAACAATGTTATATCTAACAAAGCAGGGGGGAACAAGGAGCAAGCCTCTGTTGGAGCTAGCTCTTCAGATCCTCACCTGGGCAGAAAAACATATGGCCTCGTTGTCAGCAGTCCATTTGAAAGGAACAAGCAATATGTTGGCAGATTTCCTCAGCAGAAAGAGGGTAAGGGAATCAGAATGGGTTTTGGGTCAAGAAATTTTCCAGCTGATTGCCGAAAGGTGGGGTCAACCCAATGTGGACTTGTTCGCAAACCAGGAGAATGCAAAGGCGCCAGAGTTCTTTTCTCTGGGGAGGGGAGATCGAGCAGTGGGACTAGATGCCCTAGCCCACAAGTGGGACTTCCCTTTGTCTTATGCCCCCCCCCCCCTTTCAGTTGATACCAAGGGTACTGGCAAAGTTCAGGAAGGAGACCACAAACTTAATCCTGATCGCTCCTCACTGGCCCAAGGCCATGGTTTCTCCACCCTTCTGAATTTGGCGAAGGAGCCTCCTTGGAAGCTTCCGATCACGGAAGATCTATTGGTCCAAGAGGGTCTTCACCACCCAGATCCGGCCTATCTCAAATTGGAGGCTTGGTTTCTGAAGAAGATCTTTTAAGACGCAAGGGCTTGTCGGAGAAACTGATCAACACCCTGGTGACCTTTAGATGTTTTCCTGACAGAATTGTTTAATAGCCCCAGGGTTCCTCCCGAAGGTGGCGTCAAGGTTCCATCGGACACAGGAGATTTTTTTCCCCAACATTTTGTCCAATGCCTTTGGGTCCTGGAGAGGAAATCTTTCATACCCTGGATGCCAGACGATGCCTTCTAAAGTATCTTGAGTTGGAGTCCCTCAGGAAGTCAGCCTCCTTGTTTATTCTGTCGTTTTGGAGCCCACGAAGGGGGGGAAAAGCATCAAAATGCTCTCTGGGTAGTTGGCTAAAACAGGTTATCAAGGAAACCTATCAGGCTACGGGTAAGTATCCTCCGGAAGGGTTCATGCCCTACTCTACTAGGACAGTGGCAGCATCCTGGGCATAATAGAGAGCAGGAGCCTTGCCAGAACAGATCTCTAAAGCCGCCATGTGGT
This sequence comes from Glandirana rugosa, assembly GCA_018402905.1. Taxonomy (NCBI): domain Eukaryota; kingdom Metazoa; phylum Chordata; class Amphibia; order Anura; family Ranidae; genus Glandirana; species Glandirana rugosa. The sequence goes on along the minus strand of BLSH010297125.1, from coordinate 178,471 downwards.
CTAGCTTCTCCACGTTTATAAAGCATTATAGACTGGATCTCCTATTGGCAGCAGATCATTCCTTTGGCAGGTAAGTCCTGCAAGCCGTGGTCCCACTCTAAAGTAAGGGCTCGGTTATGTCCATGGTGCTGTCCTGAAAGGCAAAGGGAGAAAAACCTTAGACTTACCTGTAAACATTTTTAAAGCGTCGCCTATATAAATTTTTAGGTACCATAATTTGTCGCCATTCTACGAGCATGCACAATTTTGAAGCATTACATGTTAGGTATCTGTTTACTCGGAGTAACATCTTTCACGTTATACAAAAAAAAAAATTTACTAACTTTTTTTTTTTTTTTTTTTTGTATTCATGAGTGTATTTTGTTTCCAAAAAAAATGCATTTGAAACACAGCTGCGCAAATTCGGTGCAACAGAAGATATTGCAACAACCGCCATTTTATTCTCTAGGGTCTCTACTAAAAAATATATGTAATGCTTAGGGGTTCTAAGTAATTGTCTAGCAAAAAATAACATTTTTTAACTCTTAAACCACAAATGTCAGAAAAAGGCCTGGTCCTTAACTGGTTAAATGTCACCGAAAGAGAGGTCTATTTCTGTGAAAAAAATGATAAAAATGTAGTAGTTTGTCATTCAAAGCGCAACAGCACTGAAAGCTGAAAATTGGCCTGGGCAGAAAGGGTAAAAGTGCCCGGAATTGAAGTTGTTAAAGAGAGGAGTAGGAACACCCAAAAGTCTAAGGTGGAAGGCCAAAGGCCTCCACCTATATACAACTTTTTTAGGTAGACAAAACGTTTCAAGTGTCACTAAAGGCAAAACTTTTTACGTTTTGGATAGAGTGGAGAGAAATTAGAACGGTTAGGTTTTATTGCTGTCTGTGCCTATCAGAGAGGTTCATCCCCTATATTTGTTCTGTTTACCTTTTTTATCATCAAAAGTAAAAGAAAATCCCAAAATATGGGTTGACCTCAGAACAGGAATAAAAGAGAATGTTAAGGACCTAGATGGAGGGGCAGGAGGAACAACCGATATCGGTAGATTAAAATTGTTATTCAGGATTTTTATAGCGCCAACAGTTTGCACAGCGCTTTACAAAATGAGGGCAGACAATACAATTCAATATAGTAGGAATCAGAGGGCCCTGCTTGTTAGAGCTTACATTCTAGAAGGGAGGATAAGTGAAACAAAAGGTAATAATTGTGGGGGATGAGCTTATGGAGAAAATCAAAGTACTGTTGGGTGTGGGTAGGATCGGCTTCTCTGAATAGCAGGGTTTTCAGGGATCGTCTAAAAGCTACTAGAGTAGAAGATAATTGGACATATTGGGGTAAGGAGCTCCATAGGATTGGAGAGGCGAGCATGGGAGGAGGTGACGAGTGAGCTAGAGAGCAGGAGGTCTTGAGAGAAACGAAGAGAATGATATGGTTGGTATTTTGAGACTAGGTTAGTGATGTAGCTGGGGGCAGAGTTGTGGATGGCTTTGTAAGTAGTTGTTAGCATTTTGAATTAAATTTGTTCGGTGAGCAGAAGCCAGTGGAGGGATTGACAGAGAGGAGTGGCAGATACTGAGCAGTTGGTAAGGTGGATGAGGTTGGCAGCAGCATTCATGATGGATTGAAGGGGGAATAGACTATGTAGAGATAAGCCAATGAGAAGGGAGTTGCCGTAGTCAAGGCAAGAGATGAGGGAGTGAATTAAGAGCTTTGTTGTGTCTTTGGTTAGAAAGGGGCGTATTTTGGAGATGTTGCGAAGGTTGAGACGGCAAGACTTGGACAGTGACTGGACGTGGGGCTTAAAGGAGAGTTCAGATGGGCTTATAGTTGTGCCATTGATTTTGACAGAGATCAGGGGAAGGGGCACGTGGGGGAGTAAAAATTAGAAGTTTGGTTTTGGACAGATTGAGTTTGAGGAAGTGTGACAGCCAGACTGATATATGTGAGTAGATGGCGGGAGTGAGCTGAGGGGGTAAGAAATAGGTTTGGGTGTTGTCAGCGTAGAGATTGTATTGGAAGCCATGGGAGGCTATTGGCAGACCCAGGAAGGAGGTGTAAATTGAAAATCATAGAGGTCCAAGAACAGAACCTTGGGGTACCCAAAAAGAGAAAGGAAGAGGAGAGGAGGAAGTAGAAGTGTAGGTAACGCTAAAGGTGTGGTTGGATAATTAGGAAAAGAACCAGCAAAGAGTACAGACATGGAGACCAAAAGCGTGGAGTTGGAGGGGGTGGTCAACCATTTCAAAGGCAAGAAAAAGGCCCTGGAGTAGAACAGAATTGTGTCCGTAGGTTTTGGCTGTTGGTAGATCGTTTGGATCGTTCGTTTTAGGAGAGCAGTTTCTGTGGAGTGTGGACGAAATCCAGACTGAAGGCGATCAAGAAGGCTATTCTCAGCAAGGTGGTCTCTCAGTCGGTTATAGACCAGACGATCAAGGAGTTTGGATTAAAACGGGAGCAAGGAGGTGGGGGTAGGTTGTTAAGATTGTTTGGGTCCAGTGAGGGCTTTTTAAGTATGGGGCTGACTAGTGCATGTTTTAGAGAGTTGGGGAAAATGCCAGAAGAGAGGGAGAGTTAGATGATGTGAGTTAGTGTACAATAGAGCCTGAGTGTGAACGTAGCATTTGCGAGAGAACAGGATCAGGAGGGCAGGTGGTTAGCTGGACATTGGCAAGTACCGGTAGTTTAGCAACCTCCTCTATAGTGGTGGGGTTGAAAGAGGGAAGTAATTATTGTACCTGTGGGCATATAGTGTAAAGCGTGGAGGGTATCTGAACAGCAGAGATCTCCTCTCAAATTGTATCAATCTTCTGTTTGAAGTGATTGGCGATCTCCTGGGCAGTGAAGTGAGTTAGTGGGTGGAGGCAGTTTAGGGGGAAGTAGAGAGTTGAAGGTAGAGAAGAGTTGATGGGGACGAGATAAGTTGTTAATGAAATCTGAGACTTAGGGCTAGTTTACATTTGCTACTTTACTTCAGTCAAAGCTCCTGTAAGCTTACACTCCTTTTTGCACCTGCTTTTACTTGGGGCTTTGGTGGGGCTTCAAGCGAGCTTTGCCATAGACATCTATGCAGGCTTTGAAGACACTTTGAAGCACAACTAAAGCTACATGGAGTATAATTTTTGAAGGGAAGCCGAAGCAAAGCAAAAGCAAGTTTAAACAGGACTGTAAGCTAACCATTTTATTTAGTGACATGAGCATTGACTATCGTTCAGAGAGAGTTTTTTTTTTTTTAACATAAAGTTTATTCAGATTTCATAAGAAAAAGGAAAAACAAATATCTAGGCAGACAGCTGCGTTACATATACACGGGATAAAAGTGAGTACATTTGATCACAACATCAAGTATAGCCATGGTCATCTTACCAGGCAGATCATCAGAGCGAATACAGAAAACGGTCATAATCACAGTTGAAGAGAGGGGATGATTGGAGGGTTCCCACTGGAGCACAACAAAAAAAAAAAAAATATCAACTCATTCAATTGTCTAGCCTCTACCCATGCTGCCCAGATTTTATCAAACTTTTTGGGGCAATTATGCCCCATGTAGGTCATTTTTTTTTATACAATGGCAGTGCCACATTCACCAGGGATTTCCACAGATGTAATGTGGGCGGGAGCGCCCTGTTCCATTGACAGAGTATCGCCTTCCTGGCATAGAATGCCGCATAGAAAACAAATAGTTTCTTGGCCCTAGGGGCCTCTAATGTGTCACAGACCCCCAGCTACAGATGTATCGGGCTGCAAGGGACCCTGAGCTGCCCAATCTGATTGATATCATCCACCACTTCCTGCCAAAATACTTGTATAGAGGGGCATGACCAGACTACGTGGAAAGAAGCGTTCAGAGAGCTTTAACAAAGCCTGTCCAAAGTCATGTTTTGAAGCAAGTGTAAACTAGCCATTAATGTGTGTTGAAGCCGAAGCAAGTGTAAATGAGCCCTTAGTCTTACGCCACAGGCTCTCATGATATGTTTTTTCAAACTTCTAGTGTCATCTGTGGCTAGGTCGGTGCAGGATCGGGGTGAAATTTTGTGATAGAGGTGGTCGGTAGAAGAGAAGAGTTGAGATGGCGTAGGTTTCTACGGGTAACTGTTAGGCGGCTGGAAGGAGAGGAGGTGGAGAAGAGGGAGAGAGTGAAACTAATAAGGTAGTGATCAGAGAGAGGGAATGGATAGTTGTTTGGGACTTGAGGTTCGATGATAGATATTGGCATTTGAGTAAAGGAATAGAGGTGATGTGGACTGGAGAGGAGTTGTCAAAGGAGTAGGGACCAGAGAAGTTGACATCTAGGCTAGGGCCGCAACTAACAGTGCTCTACTTACCTGCTCTGTGTAATGGTTTTGCACAGGGCAGCCCAATCCTCCTTCTTGGGTCCCCTGCCGGCGCTCCTGGCACCTCACTCTTGCTAAGTTCACCCTGTAGCAAGCGCTTGCTATGGGGGCACTCATGCATGCTCACTCCCGAGCTGCTTGTATCTCCCTAAGGCACACAGAGCACCACTGGACCCCACTCCCTTCTTACTGCTTGTGATTGACAGCAGCAGCAGCCAAGGCTTTTATGCGCATCATTGGATTGAGATGGGGCTCGGATAAGTATTCGGAGGGCTAAGGGGTAGCTGCGCACAGGTTTTTTTACATGCGTAGAATACATGAAGTGAAAAAACCTTCAGGCTAGGTTCGCACTGATGCGAATTGGATGCGCGTTTCCCTGGATCCATAGGAGAATGGGCCCGGCTCAATGTAGCCAGTTCACACACCTCCAGGGATGGCCGCGGGCCGAATTGTAAAAACTGCTGACTTGACAGTTGTCCAAAAGGCGACCATTGGCACCTTGCACGAGGAGGGCAAGACACAAAGGTCATTGCAAAAGAGGCTGGCTGTTCAGAGCTCTGTGCCCAAGCACATTAATAGGGAGGTGAAGGGAAGGAAAAGATGTGGTAGAAAAAAAGTGTACAAGCAATAGGGATAACCGCACACTGGAGAGGATTGTGAAACAAAACCCATTCAAAAATGTGGGGGAGATGAACAAAAAGTGGACTGCAGTTGGAGTCAGTGCTTCAAGAACCACTATGCACAGACTATGCAAGACATGGGTTTTAGCTGTTGCATTCCTTGTGTCAAGCCACTCTTGAACAACAGACAGCGTCAGAAGCGTCTCGCCTGGGCTAAAGACAAAAAGGACTGGACTGCTGCTGAGTGGTCCAAAGTTATGTTCTCTGATGAAAGTAAATTTTGCATTTCCTTTGGAAATCAGGGTCCCAGAGTCTGGAGGAAGAGAGGAGGAGGCACACAATTCACGTTGCTTGAGGTCCAGTGTAAAGTTTCCACAGTCACTGATGGTTTGGGGTGCCATGTCATCTGCTGGTGTTGGTCCATTGTGTTTTCTGAGGTCCAAGGTCAACGCAGCCGTATACCAGGAAGTTTTAGAGCACTTCATGTTTCCTGCTGCTGACCAACTTTATGGAGATGCAGATTTAATTTTCCAACAGGACTTGGCACCTGAACACAGTGCCAAAGCTACCAGTACCTGGTTTAAGGACCATGGTATCCCTGTTCTTCATTGGCCAGCAAACTCGCCTGACCTTAACCCCATAGAAAATCTATGGGGTATTGTGAAGAGGAAGATGCGATATTGCAGACCCAACAATGCAGAAGAGATGAAGGCCACTATCAGAGCAACCTGGGCTCTCATAACACCTGAGCAGTGCCACAGACTGGTCGACTCCATGCCACACCGCATTGCTGCAGTAATTGAGGCAAAAGGAGCCCCAACTAAGTATTGAGTGCTGTACATGCTCATACTTTCAGTTGGCCAAGATTTCTAAAAATCCTTTCTTTGTATTGGTCTTAAGTAATATTCAGATTTTCTGAGATACTGAATTTGGAATTTTTCTTAGCTGTCAGTTTATAATCATCAAAATTAAAAGAAATAATCATTTGAATATATCAGTCAGTGTGTAATGAATGAATATAATATACAAGTTTCACTTTTTGAATGGAATTGGTGAAATAAATCAACTTTATGATATTCTAATTATATGACCAGCGTGTGTGTGTGTGTGTGTGTGTATATATATATAAACACACACTATTCAGTCCATAGACTAAATGTCAAATGTCATCAAGTGCTGATATTTGTAGCAAATTTGTAGCTACAAATACCAGCACTTGATGACGTTTAGTCAATGGACTGAATAGTGTGTGTGTGTGTGTGTGTGTGTGTGTGTGTATTTTTATTTTTAGCAAAAAAGAACAGTAACAGACACAGCCCCTCCCAGGGGCCAGTCCCCACTGGTAGATAACCCCACACCCAGCTCTGCTAGCTCAGTTTTTTTCTGCCTAGTGCAAGGAGTTAGACCTAGGCTCCCTGTTGGGATCTGTGGTACCTCTCTGGTCCACTTCGGCTCTCAGGAGACAGCCTCACAGATGAAGACTTCAATCAAGCAGCCGTGCTGGGCAACAGGCTGGGTCTCGGACCCAGGTAGTCTCCCCAGCCGGCCATCACGCTAGACCGGATGCTGCGCGCTGGGTCGAAAGCGACAACCCCCGAACCAGACGGGGTGGCCCCGTGGGTTCAACGCCCCGCCATCGCATGCAGTGCGCCCTGGGCCGACAGCTCCCTCCGGCCTAGCCGGGAGCGCGAACGCTTTCTCGGGTGGGATCCCCGCACTGCATGTCTAGGGGGGGAGCTGGCGGGTCGGGGTGAGCGCGATGGGTGGTTTTCGCTCTTCCTCGCTAGTGCCCCGTCTCCCCATCCCTCCGGGACCCCCCCCCCCCCCCCCCCCCCCCGGGGGCTTCCAGATTGGTCTCTCTGGGGCAAGGCTCCCTCCGCCTCACCCCCCAACCCCCCCGCCTTGTGCTGTGGCGCTCGGCGGCCATTTTTTCGGCACCCGGCCGCCATTTTCTTGTCCCTGGCAGCGGCTCTGGGCACAGCGGCAGGGGGCAGCAGGAGTGGGTGAAGGCGTGGACAGCGGCAGCAGGCAGCTCCTCTCTGGGTCGGGTGGTGAGTCCCTTCGGGGTGTCCCTTCTGCCCAGCCTTCTTCAGCTGTGTGGTGCAGTGGTCTCCCGGCAATAGGCCTTATTTGGTGGGCATACCAGGGTGGGTGACAGTATGGCAGCCGAGGCGGGTGCTTCCCCACTGGACCTCTCGGTGCCTGCAGCCAGCACTTCAGGGGCTCTAGTAGACGCAATGTCGACAGTTCTGGAGACGTTTGTCTCCCGGGTAGAGTCGCTGTTGGACCGCAGGGACGCCAAAAAGCGACCCCTTGCTCTCCCCCTTTGGGGGAGGTCTCGGACCGCGAAGGGGGCTCCTCCATTGCTGGGACCCCCCCTCGACCTGTCGGATGGCAAGGTTCCTGGCGCTCCGGATAGCAGGGGTGAGTCTGAGCCGTCCGCTGCTGCGCACGAGAAGGCTTCCGTAGATGCTCTGATCACTTCAGTGCGTGAGACCCTGCGATTTGGATGAAACGGTGGGACCCTCTCGGAGGGTGCCCGTTCCCTTTGGGTCACACAGACAGGGCCCTGCGGCTAAGGTCTTTCCGTATGTGGACTTTCTCGATAAGTTTGTTTATAAGGATTGGGCTCGGCCTCAGAGCTCCCTTCCTGTCCCGAAGTGTTTTGCTGTGCGTTATCCCTTTGAGGATAAATTTATTGAAGAAGTGGGCTTCGTCCCCCGTGGTTGACCCACCGATCCACCTTCCCCGGCTCTTCGGTTGGGGAAGTCTTTCCGCCCCCTTCACTGGACAGTGATCACGATGGACGCCAGCCTGACAGGCTGGGGTGAAGTCCTGGGGTTGCTTTCAGCCCAGGGACGGTGGTCTCTGGAGGAGTCTCGTCTCACGATCAATGTCCTGGAATTGCGGGCGATTTGGTGCATCCTGTCCCATTGGACGTCAAGGCTACACGGATGCCCAGTCCGGATTCAGTCAGACAATGCCACGGCCGTACATACGTGAATCACCAGGGCGGGACGAGAAGCTCGGCCTCGGAGGTAGCCCCCATCCTGCGGCGGGCAGAAAGTCACGTTCCGGCAATCTCTGCCGTCCACATACCGGGCGTATAAAATTGTCAGGTGGACTATCTCAATCGTCAGCGCCTGGACCAGGGAGAGTGGTCCCTGCACCCGGATGTGTTTCAGCAGATTTGTCTGAGATGGGGTCCCGTCTCAATCAGAAAGTGCAGACCTTCGTGAGCAGGACAAGGGATGCCTTAGCGCAGTGTTCCCCAACCCTGTCCTCAAGGCCCACCAACAGGTCATGTTTTCAGGATTTCCATTGTTTTGCGCAGGTGATTTGATCAGTTTCACTGCCTTAGTAATTACCACAGCTGATTCATCTGAGGGAAATCCTGAAAACATGACCTGTTGGTGGGCCTTGAGGACTGGGTTGGGGAACACTGCCTTAGCGGACGCTGCGGATGTTCTTGTAGCTCCGTGGGATCGGTATCGACTCATCTATGCCTTTCCTCCTCTCAAACTGCTTCCGCGCTTCCTGCGCAGAATAGAGGTAGAGGGCATTCTGACCAATCTGGTAGATTGGTGGCTTTCCTGGTGGCCATCACATCCGCCCGGCGGGTGTCTGAGTTGGCGGCTCTGTCTTGTAGGTCTCCTTATCTGGTCTTGCACAAGGATAAGGCGGTATTGCCCCGTCTCCTTTTTTGCCGAAGGTGGTGTCCTCTTTCCACATCAATGAGGACATTGTCCTTCCTTCACTTTGCCCGTGCCCGTTTCACCCTAAGGAGGTCGCTTTGCACTCCCTGGATGTTGTTCGGGCCCTGCGGGTGTATCTGGCGTCCACAGCCTCCTTTTTGGAGGTCAGACGCTCTTTTTTTTTTTTGTCGTGGTAGATGGCCCACGCAGAGGTTTTGCGGCCTCATCGGCCACTATCTCACGTTGGATTAGACAGACGGTGACCCGAGCTTATGCTGTTCAGGGTCTGGAGACTGCTCACTCTACCAGGACGATTAGCACTTTCTAGGCTTTTCGACATCAGGCGTCTGTGTCTCAGGTGTGCAAGGCGGCTACTTGGACCTCTGTGCACACCTTCTCAAAGTTTTACAAAGTTGATGTTTTAGCATCCTCGGATGCTGCGTTTGGCCGCAAAGTTTTGCAGGCGGCCGCGTGAGACACGTGGTTCCTCACTGAGGGTTCGGTTGGGTGTTGTTCTGTTACCCACCCCTCATTTTTTTTGGCACTGCTTTTGGACGTCCCACTTCTAAGAGTTGCTGTGCCTGTCGACGAACGAAAGAGAAAACAAGATTTTTTGACTTACCGTAAAATCCCTTTCTCTGAGTTTGTCGACAGGCACAGCACCCACCCCTCTGGATGTTGCACTGCTTGTTACGAACTGAGCTAGCAGAGCTGGGTGTGGGGTTATCTGCCTGTAGGGACTGCCCCCTGGGAGGGGCTGTCTGTTACTGTTCTTTTTGCTGTTAGAACTGCCTGTTCTGCCTAGTAAACTCCTGAAGAGGGCAGTATAACCCAGTTAGTCCTAAGAGTTGCTCAGAGAAAGGGATTTTACGGTAAGTCAAAAAAAAAAATCCAGTTTTTCCACTTCTTGATTAGAGATTTAACACTGCTGATTGGCATTCTCAATTCCTTGGATATCTTTTTATATCCCTTTCCTGTTTTATACAGTTCAACTACCTTTTCCCGCAGATCCTTTGACAATTCTTTTTGCTTTCCCCATGACTCAGAATCCAGAAACATCAGTGCAGCACTGGGTGAAAGATGCAAGGGTCTGTCAGGAGTCCAGAAACTCATTGACCTTTATATATACACACACACACACACACACACACACACACACACACACACACACACACACACACACACACACACACACACACACACACACACTACAAGCAAACAGATCACAGATGAGGATGGTTACTTTTAAAAGCCATTCAAACTCCTTTGTGTTAACTTGTGTGCATGTTATCAAGCCAAAATCACCAGGTTATGTAAACTTTTGATCAAGGTCATTTGGGTAGTTTCTGTTGTCATGATTTAAAGAGTAAACACAGTTGATTGATAATAAATGGCCTCAACCAAACACTAAACATGAGTGAAAGAAATGTTTGTATTCATTCATGTTCTCTGAAAAATGGCCAAGAAATCATAAATTCTGCCAGGGTATGTAAACTTATAAGCACAAGTGTGTGTGTGTGTGTGTGTGTGTGTGTGTGTGTGTATTTATTCTCAGTTTTGGCATAAGTGCATCCTGAATTTTCGGTTTTGGTCCAGAATTTTCATATTGGTTCCCCACTAGTATCGACTCACCCTTTGGGTGACGTTTCCTTTTAAAGCGAAAGGGAACCTGGATGTCGGCAGGTATCTTAATTTTTTGATTAGCTGCTAAGATGCCACCTTGTGTAATTTGCCTGTAATGATTATTTTGTGCCATTGTATTAAAGTTTAAAATGTTAGTGGCTTACAGTATCACATTTGTGAAGTGTAGTTTGTTTTCTTGGAAATATGCTGGCTGTGTGTGTGTGGTTTTTTTTTTTTTTTTTTTTTTTTTTTTTTTTTTGCTTTAATGAACTTGTTATGCAGAAACCTGTCTAGTCTAGCTGCCAGGTACTCTTAATAAGCCTGGGACCCTAAGCTTCTATTAAAACAGTTAGAAACGTGCCATTTATTTACATGAATTGGTTGCCTGGGTCCAGGGAGTTTTGCAGCCCAGTTCTATATTCTACCGAATGTGCTAATAACATAAAAGTAGAACTAAAGGCAAAACTTTTTATTTTGGATAGAGTAAGGAAGGGCTATAACCTGAGTCAATTTTTTTGCCCTCTGTAGCCAAAACAGGAAGAGGAAATCACTCCAAAGTGAAGGAATCCTGAGGTGTCGCCAGGAAAAGCTTCCCCTTTATAACTGTTCTGGTGTCAACCCAAAATTTGAAATGTTTAACTTTCACTTATAATGGTAAATGTGACAAATAGAGATGGCAAACCTCCGTACTGAGGGGGGTGTGAAGTGGGGCCAGCAATAAAACTTCATAAGCGTTCTAATCCCTCTCCATTCTATCCAAAAGTAAAAAACAAGTTTTGCTTTTAGTTATATTTTAATACCTACAATTACTTTATAGTGTTTGCTGGTTTTGTTTTGAAGATTTGTGTACATTGCACTAAACTGTTTCCTTTCTCTTGAACAGGATTCCCAGCCTTCTCCTTTAGCCTTATTGGCTGCCACATGTAGTAGAATTGAGCCCCCTGAAAATGGAAATGTTGGAGGTCAACAACAAGGTGCTACAGAACTGGATCTGAGTACTGCTCAAATTGCACAGACAGCAAATGGCTGGCAAATCATATCTGCTTCCCCTACAACCAAGGACCACGGTGGAAGCGATGCTTCAAAAAATCGTCAACTAGCCCCCGGGCAATTTGTAGTGGCAGCCCAAAATGTGCAAAACCAGCAGGTTCTGGCAAGTCTTCAGGGGGCAATGTCTAACATTCAGTACCAAGTTATACCACAGTTCCAAACAATGGATGGGCAGCAATTGCAATTTACTACTGCCCCTGCTCAGGTGAATGTCCAGCAAGATGCCTCTGGACAGCTGCAGATTATTCCAGCTACTAACCAACAAATTATTACCACTAATAGAGCCGGTGCAGGAAACATACTCGCTGCCATGCCCAATCTTCTTCAGCAAGCTGTCCCAATTCAAGGAATGGGTCTAGCCAACAATGTCCTATCTGGACAGACCCAGTACTTGACCAATGTCCCTGTTGCTCTGAATGGCAATATCACACTTCTGCCTGTGAGTGCAGCTTCTTTAACACCCACTTCTCAGTCTGTGACGCTGAACAGTGGTTCTCAGGATAACTCTCAGCCTGTTACTTCAGTTGCTATCAGTTCCTCACAGCTGGCCACCTCTCAAGCTAACACAGCAACCTTTTTTACAAATGCCAACAATCTTTCCACCTGCACCACTGCTAGCAGTGTCAATCTGTTAAATTGCAGCAGTGGAACTACCACCCCTGTTCAGACTTCTCAGAGATCTGGTGGCCAGATCAATTTGGTCACCGATACTGTGCAACAGGGTGGTGGCAACCTTCAGCAGGGCCAGCAAAAGGAGGGTGACCAATCGCAGCAGCAGCAGCAGCAACAGATTCTTATTCAGCCTCAAATTGTTCAGGGTGGCCAGGCAATCCAAACAATACAAGCTGCTCAGCTTTCCGGCCAAACGTTCAGTACACAAGCCATCTCTCAAGATGCCTTACAGAATCTCCAAATTCAGACTATGCCAAACACTGGCCCAATCATTATCCGTACACCCACTGTAGGACCTAATGGGCAGGTCACATGGCAAACAATCCAGTTGCAGAATCTGCAGGTTCAGAATCCTCAGGCACAGACAATCACCCTTGCCCCCATGCAAGGGGTATCTCTGGGGCAGCCTACCAGTACTGCGACCTCCATGCCAGCTGGAACAGTAACAGTCAACGCTGCTCAGCTTTCGTCCATGCCCGGTCTCCAGACCATTAACCTAGGTGCCTTAGGAACCTCTGGTATACAGGTGCACCAGCTTCAGGGGTTTCCTCTGACAATAACTAATGCTCAAGGTAAGTCTAGTGGTGAATGTGGTTAAATGTTATGTATTTGTTTTGTAGGTATTTTCTAAGTGCCATCAATGTTTTGGGGGCACTCCAAACATACATTTTTTTTATGCATCTTTCCAGAGCAGCTCTTACTCAACTTTCCCAGGTTCTCTTGTGAGGGGATCAAAGGAAAAAGCTAGGTATGTGCTGCGGGTTAGAGGTGATTAAAGCAACCCTGTGTGGTAGATTTTCTTTCAATCAAAACTCAATTTTGCCAGCTAGCAGAAAGGGCATGGCTTCAAACCTGCATATAATAAGTCTAAGATATGTTTGCAAATATGAGGAGGTGCCACAGATTTGGCATACCTGAAACTGGTCATTCAGAGCTTCGATACATTAAAATGCTCATAGCACTGGAATCTCCTGTTAAGATCTTGAACAGCTCTGAAAGTGACCATATAAATGAGATGCCTTGCAATGCAGCCATTTTCGGTTGGGGAAACAAACTTCTATATAAGCAGCTTCAGACCGACCCAACAGATCATGGGGGATAAATTCATTAGGAAAAAACTTGCTTGATTGCATTCCCTATTATGAACTTGCACCCGTGCAGTCTAAAACAGGGTTCTATGGAGCCCTAGGGTTCCTCCAGGGATTGCTAGGAGTTCCTTGAGCAATTTCTACCTCTCAGATACGCTCCCACTGACGCCAATGATCTTCTGCTATCTGTAAGGGGGTTATTTCTCCCAATGGCCACACGTTTAAGAAGCATTCTTCCCAATAACCATCACATTAATGTATGATAAGTTGTAGTTGTCTAGAGAAACATGATAATGACAATAAGGTGGGTTCTTCTCCAATATGCGTAAGAGCAAGATACAATTCAATATGAGCATTATCAAAAATAAAGGACCTTAACCAGTATAATGTGTAGTTGGAAAATATGATGCGCAAACAAGACTGCAAATTCCAATGGGTTCCGGATAAAAACCCAGCAAAATTCCGTAGAACCCTGGAGTGTAATATATGAAATTAAAGTAGAAGTTCAGGCAACACCTAATGAACTCCAAACCTACTCGTAGCCTAAAACTAATCAATCTAGCTCTGTAAAGAGAAAAAATTCCTATACTTTCCTATTCTGCAGCTGGTCTGGTCCCACACTGTCAGCGGCGGCTACCATGTGTAGGCGTGTGCAGGAGGGGCAGCCGACAACAGAAGCCCCCCATAGAAAGTCTATGGATGACTTCACTTCCCAGCCGTTGTTGGTTCTCTCCTGTACACAGCATCTTCCGCTGGAGACCGGATCGACTTCAGAAAAGGTATGTATAACGATTTCTTCTTTACAATGCTAGATAGTTTGTGTTAGAATGTAGCAGAGAGAGGCTTTAGAGTTAGTTAGGTTTTGGATGAACTTCTACTTTAAGGGAAAACCAGAGGGTGAACAAGATGGAGAAAAGGAGCGTGAAAGAAGTACACGTGGAACCTGGCGGGCACACAATAAGACATAAACCTTCCTCTTTGATCTTTAGGGTTCAAAGCAGCCTAGATGTCCACATTAACAGGCCAGATTTTGATCCTGCTTTGCATGTGTGACCATTCTGTGGTTTGAATGACCAGCTTAAAACATGACGCATCTCCTTAAGCTTTTAAATTTGTTAATTTCAATGTATTGCTCACAGTGCCACTCCCTTCCTTCTGATTATGTTATGAAAAATGTTTGTTTATAGACCACTCTATGACATGACACATTACCAGCTCGCCTTTAAAATGTTTATTTCAAAGTATTGAACACACTATCACTACCTGATATACTATAATTTTGTATATAATGCGGGATGCTTTAGGCACAGATAAACTAAGTATGCAGGTTCATGGAGTATTAAAATGGTTGTCAACGTGTGACAACCACTTTAACATACAGGTAAGCCTTTGATAAGGCTTACCTGTAGATGCCCTGCATATCTCCTAAACCTGCACGGTTCAGGAGATATGCAGGGTAGTAAATGTGCCAACGTAATTTCGGCACATGCGCAGTGAAGAAACTGCCTCTGTGCTGTTTCTTCACTGTGATCAACTCCGGCCAGTCACAGAGCCAGAGATTGCGGCCCCGGAAGGAAGAGGGGCTGAAAATGGACGCCGCCAGCACAGGGGACAGCGCTGGACGTCGCAGGCTTTGTTTGCAGGTAAGTGGCACATAATGGGCTACTATGCGATGTATAGTAGCCCATTATGCTTCTACTTTACAGGGTATTATAGAGGAAGTAAACCCCATCTGGGTTTATTTCCTCTTTAAGCATTTCTTTAGTATGCAAATACCCATTTATTTGATGTCTCATTCCATTTGGGATGTCTGTGAAACTGAGAATGCAGTCTAAAAAGTTTGACCTTGCTTCAAGTCAGATTTCTAGGTGTTCTTGCAGCACCCTGTCATTTTAAAGTGCACCGTGGGAGTTTGGCTTTTCTGTTTGACGCAACTCTTAGTACGACAGGAGAGGCTATAGTATTCTTTGCTGACCATCGGTTCTGAAGACGTCTGTCTGATGTTTTAAGGCTTATTTATAGCACATGGCTTGTCTTACTGCATTTCAGCACCTGAAATATGTATGGAACTAATTTCAATAGGACCTTTTTTGCCCCAGCATGTGGTGCAAATGTTTGCAACAAAGTCCTGCATTTTTGGGAATGGATATGCACTTTGCCAAATGTAGTAAGAAATTGTAATGAAATGTCTTAACTATGCTTTAAATAGAACCACATTAATGCATTCCCCACTGCCCCCCACCGGTAAGCTGAATCTTATCAGAACTTGAAGTGGGTACCCCAGGTTTTTTTCAGGGTTCTGGCTCAAAACATTTGTCTATTTAATGGTTTTAGATAATTATAGTAAAATATTTCAGTAGTTAAAGAGGAAGTAAACCCTGACGGGGTTTACTTCCTCTGTTGCCCTGCAGAGTAAAAGCATAATGGGCTAGTATGCATCAGATATTAGCCCGTTATGTGCCACTTACCTGCATTGGAAACCAGCGATGTCCCTGCTCCAGGCCATGTCCATCTTCTGCCCCTCTTCCTTCCGGGGCCGCGATTTCCGGCTCTGTGACTGGCCGGAGTAGCGTGACGTCACTCCTGCCGCCAGTCAGGGCACGATCACAGTGAAGGGACGGCACGGAGGTTGTTTCTTCACTGCACATGTGCCCGATGACGTGGGCACATCGCAGTACACTATATATCTCGCACTGATTGGAAGCAATAATAGGCACTGATTTGTACTGATTGGTGACACTGATAGGCGATGTTTGGCACTGACAGGTGGCACTGGCACTCACGGAGGGGAATAGCTGGCACTGACAGGAGATGAGTGCGTTACATTGCACAGATCTCCAGATTTCACTGTTGATGTCAAGGGTGGGCGGGACTGAACAGCTAACACCCGCCCAGCCCCTATCCCATTGGCTGGTGTTTGCTGTTAGGTCCCACCCACCCCCGACATCAGCAGTGAAATCCTAATGCTTGTGTGTGTGTGTGTGTGTGTGTGTCTCTCTGCAAGCAGTGACATTACAGTGATTGTTTCAAGCACAGAACGACTCTTACAAGCTGCGCTATCTGTGCAATCTAACACTCCTCATCTCCTCCATACACACGGACACTCTGGACTGGCCCCGAGGTCTTTCGGTATCTGCACCTGAAGTGCATTCTTGCAGCCACATTTCACTTATGTGTTTTACAAAGAGGAAGTAAACTCTGCCCCTCAGATGCGTTTTTTCTCTTTCGTTCGTCGACAGGCACAGCGATTCTTAGGACTAAGTGGGTTATGCTGCCTCTTATTAGGAGTTACTAGGCAGAATAGGCAGTTATAACAGAAAAAAGAACAGCAACAGACACAGCCCCTCCCAGGGGGCAGTCCCCACTGGCAGATAACCCCACACCCAGATCCTGCTAGCTCAGTTTTCTCTGCCTAGTGCAAGGAGTTAGACCTAGGCTCCCATGTTGGGATCTGTTGTGCCTCTCCAGGCCACTTTCAGCTGTTCTAGGACAGCCTCACAGATGAAGATTATCAAGTAGCCGCGCTGGGCTACAGGCTGGTTCTTGGATCCAGATACTCTCCCCAGCCGGCCATCACGCGTTAGACCGGATGCTTCGCGCTGGGTCGACCGCGACAATCCGGACGGGGGGGCCCGCGAGTTAAACGTCCCGCCGTCGCACGTAGTGCGCCCAGGGCCGACGCCCAGCGCGAAAGGGGGTGTGTGCATGTAGGGCCCTAGAGGTGTCGTCGTCCCCCCCCCCCCCCTTCCGCACCTCGTGCTGCGGCGGTCGGATCGCTCGGCGCCCATTTTGCCGGGGTCCGGCCGCCATTTTCCTGTAGCTGCCCGCATGGTAGAGCCTGGGAAATGTCCGGCGGCCATTTTGGCTTAGCCGCGCCATTGTTTTTTCTATGGGGTTTTGGCCTCTAGTGGTGCAGGGCGGCCATTTTCCTGTGGTCTCTACTTGATCTGGCCTGTGTGCGCCAGGGGGCAGTCCTGGTCGCACTGGCACCGATCTCCCTGGGCAGCAGCGGAGTAGGACAGGAGGCGAGCGGGGCAGCGGTGGACATCAGAGGCAAGCAGCTCTTCTCTGGGTGGTGAGTCCCTCTGGTGTGCCCCTTGTGACCAGCCTTGCTCAGCTGTGGGTGGGGGTGCAGTGGTCTCCTGGCATTGGGCCTTATTTGGCGCCGCCAGGGTGGGGACAGGATGGCAAACCGCTGCGGGTCCTTCCCCCACCGGACCTCTCTGTGCCTGCAGCCAGCGCTTCAGGGACCACCCCGTCCCTTAGACGCCAGGTCGACAGTCCAGGAGACGTTTGTTTCCCGAGATCCCTGATGCTCCTGATAGCGGGAATGAGTGTGAGGCGTCCACGGGTGCGCACGAGAGGGCACTAGTAGGCGCTCTGATCACCTCAGAGCGTGAGACCCTGCAATTGGACAACCAGGCGGGACCCCATCAGGGTCTTCCCGTTTGTGGATTTTCTGGAACAGGTTGTTTATAGGGACTGGGCTCAGAGCCCCATTTCCCCGGAGACAAGGAGGATTTTGCGCCCCCCCCCCCCTCGGGCAGGGTTCTCAGCGGGGGGACGGGCAGAAGCGTCCCTGGCAGTGTAACCGTGCCAAGTCGGGGGACGAGGCTTCCTCCACATGTCGGGTTGCCGCTCTCCGGTGAGGAGGGGAGACGTCTCCTGTGGTTTCGCAGAAAGGGGGTCCACCTGCATTTCGGATCACTGGGACGAGATGGTCTCGTCGGGATACTGAATAGAACTTCGTTCCCGCCCCTCAGAGAGGCTATTCGCCTCCAACTTTTGGCCAGGCTGCGAGCCCTATTTCAGGGCCATACAGGACCTGTTTGGTCAGGGGCGGTCGTTCCCGTTCCGCATGCGGAGCATTCCCAAGGTTTTTTTGGGGTTCTTCCCATCCTGGATCTGAGGGACCTCAACAGGTTTGTGCGGAGCCGCAGGTTTTGGATTGGTAGGATCACTACCAGTTCGCAGCTCTCCCGTTTGGCCTGGCCTCGGGTCTTTGCCAGGAGGATTTTCTCCTGCCAGCAGATTGGCTCCAGCGCTCAGGGCTATTGTGACATTCACCCTACACACTCTGCTCGAGTTCGGATGGGTGATCAATCTTCCAATGTCGGTTTTGATTCCGTCTCACCGCCGGGAGTATCTGGGGCTGATCTTGGATGCAGCCCGGGTGAAGATTTTCCTTCCGCCTATCGAGAAGCAGATGCTTCAGTCGGGGTTCGGTCCCTACTGTCCCAGAAATGGGCCTCAATCCAGTTTTGCATGCAGGTTTTGGGCCTCATGGTGGCCTCCTTCATGGCGCATACCCCTGTTTTGCAATAGGAGATTCTCCTGAGAGGGGACAGGTCCCCGTCTTCACTGGATCGGGTGATCAGAATGGAGGGCATCGCTGCTCTGGTGGCTGCAGTCCCCTGCTCTTCGCTCGGGGAGGTTTTTTTTTTTTTCCTTCCCCTTCGCTCGATGGTGATCACAACAGACGCCAGCCTTACTGGCTGGGGCGGAGTCCTGGGGCTGTTCTCAGCCCAGGGTCAGTGGTCTCCGGAGGAGTCTCGTCTCCCGATCAATGCCTTGGAATTGCGGGCGATCTGGTGCTGCCTCTGCCATTAGACATCGAGGCTGCACAGGCGCCCTGCCCGGATTCAATCGGACAATGCCACGGCTGTGGTATACGTGAATCACCAGGGCGGGACAAGAAGCTCGGCTGTGGCCTTGGAGGTAGCCCCCATTCTGCGGTGGGCAAAAAAGCCAAGTTCCAGCAATCTCTGCCGTTCACATACTGGGCATGGGAAACTGGCAGGCGGACTATTTCAGTCAGCGCCTGGACCAAGGAGAGTGGTCCCTGCACCCGGAGGAGTTTCATCAGATTTGTCGGAGGTTGGGTGCTCCGTATGTGGACTTGCTAGCGTCCCGTCTCAATCGGAAGGTGCAGACCTTCGCGAGCGGGACAAGGGATCCCTTAGCGGTTGCGGCGGATGCTCTAGTAGCGCCGTGGGTTCGGTTTCGACTCATCTATGCCTTTTTCCCGCTCAAGCTGCTTCCGCGCCTTCTGTGCAGAATGGAAGCGGAGGGCTTTCCTACCATTCTGGTAGCTCCAGATTGGCCAAGGCGTCTTTGGTACGCCAACGTAGTGCAATTGGTGGTGGATGTCCCCTGGTGACTTCCGCTTCGCAAGGATTTCTGTCCCTGGGGCCCATCTTGCACCCTGCTTTACCCTCTCTGGCTTTAACAGCCTGGCTATTGAATCCCGTGTGTTGAGGGATCGAGGTGTCTCGGACTCGGTGATTCCTACCATGTTGGGGGTGCGTGGGGTTTATCACTGCACCTGGAAGGCTTGTGTCACCTGGTGCGAGGCCAGGGGGGTGGAGCCCTCGTTCCTTCTCGGTGTCTCGCGTGCTGGCCTTCCTACAGAAGGGTCTCGACCAGCAACTGGCGTTAGGTACTATCAAGGGTCGTGTTCCTGCTCTGGCGATCTTTTCTCAGCATTTTTTGGCGATGCATCCGTTGATTTGTACCTTATGCAGAGGGCTCGGCACATCGTTCCCCAGGTACGGTCGCCTCTGGAGTCATGGGTCCTTCAGAAGCCGCCTTTTGAGAATATCTGGAATATTCCTGCAACCGCTTTCACAGGAGGTCGTTTTCCTGGTGGCTATCACATCCGGGTGTCCGAGTTGGCGACACTCTATCTCATAGGTCTCCATATCTGGTCCTACAAGGGGATAGGGGTCTCGCGCCCTTCACTTTCCTTTTTTTTTTTTTTTTTTTTTTTTTTTTTTAATGGAAGCCAATTTTTTTTTTTTTTTTTTTTTTTTTTTTTT